>CM059188.1:44690619-44739277 GCA_030323885.1 Branchipolynoe longqiensis
ATAGCAGGAGCAAGTCCATTTCATTCATCACTTGCAGCTTGACTCTCAGAGGGTTGATATCATGGATGCATGCATGCACAGCAGAGGCAGCAACTACAGCTGAACTGGCAATTACAGCTACATCAATGACAGAATGTTAACAACATGATTATGCTCCAAGTTCTGCAGTTCCACAGAAGTCTTAAGAGAAGACAGAGAAGAAGTGTGTGGGTGCATCCATGGTTGGAGAGAAGAATTTAATTTGGCCAGTTCACAAGTCTAATGCAAGAGTTACTCATGGATCCGGGTATGTTCGAGGAGGTTCTCCATCACATCCTTCCCAGAATCACGATGCAGGACACTTTCTACAGAAAGGCATTAACACCTGGATTGAAACTGTCATTCGCACTGCGATACCTAGCCTCTGGTGATAGCTATCATTCACTCATGTACGGTTTCCCAGTTCCTCACAACACCATCTCGCTCGCCGTTCCTGATGTATGTGAAGCTATAATTGCAGAATATGCTCCAACTAGAGAACCGCAATGGAGAGGTATCACTGAGCAGTTCTCAACAAGATAACAGTTTCAGCATTGCCTAGGAGCCCTTGATGGGAAACATATCCCAATCCAATGCCCAGCCCATGGAGGATCTGAGTACTACAACTACAAGGGATTCCACTCTATCATATTGATGGCTCTAGTGGATGGTGACTACAAATTTTCCTGGGTTGACGTTGGCAGCAATGGCTCTGCAGGAGACGCTCAAGTCTTCAACCGTTCATAACTGAAGCAGTACATAGAAAAGGAACGACTTGGTATTCCAGCTACAGAACCACTACCGCATGATGAGCGGGATATGCCTTACTTCATAGTTGCTGATGATGCCTTTGCCCTGAGAACGTGGTTGATAAAACCATTCTCCAAGCGTCAGCTAACAATTCCGGAAAGAATCTTCAACTACTGACTGTCCAGGGCCCGCTGAATCGTTTGTTTGTTTGTTGTTTTACGTCCTAGCAATATCAGGACGGGTACCGACTTGTGACAGTGAGCACTCATGGTGACTTTATAGTGCTGCCCCACTGGAAGACCAGGCTGCCAGCACCATGACCTGATATCCCACTCAGTCACATTATCTTGATACTGAGCAAACCAGTTCTTGCCCTATCCTAATAATGCCGAGCGCCAGGCTAGGAAGCAACAAGTATCAATTTTTAAGTCATTGGTTTGACTCGACCAGGGTTCGAACCGATGACCCCACGATCTACCAACATGCTCTAACTCATTCGGCCATCCCGTCTGGTCGCCCCACTGGGAAATCAGGCTGCCGGCACAATGACCCAATATCCCACTCAGTCACATTATCCTGACACCGAGCTAACCCATCCTTGCCCTATCCTAATAATGCCGAGCACCTGGCTAGGAAGCGACAAGTATAAATTTTTAAGTCATTGATTTGACTCGACCGGGAACCGAACTCGCAAACTCCCGATCTTCCGCACACGAGGCCTGTGCTCTACCGATTCGGCCACCACACCCGATAACCACCAAATCGTCGAAAATGCATTCGGGATTCTAGCTCACCGCTACTAGTGCCTCCTAACAACCATGAGACAGAGGCCAGCAACAGTTGTGTCGATAGTGTTGGCATGTATCTGCCTACATAATTTGACGCAGATGCGGTACGCAGCTCGTCACAATGCAGAGATGGACCAGGAGGACACCAATCACAACATCGTTCCTGGAGCCTGGAGACTGAACAATCCTCTCGTTGACATCTACGGCGCACATGGGAACAGAATAACAATGGCTGCGAAATACCAGAGGCAATATCTTAGTGCCTGGAGCTGTGCCTTGGCAAGATGCTATGATATGAACTATTACGAAGTGTGAACTGTTAATGTGGCCGGTCCACTTGATATGAAATTGCTGGTGGTGGTGCCTGGTCAGATGGCGTCAAATTGTCGTCATCGTCATCACCGCAAGTAGGTAGTAGGTTGAGAGGGGCTGCACTGGAGTTGAAGTTGTTGCTGTGGCTGTTGATGTGGTTGTTGTTGCTGTCGAAGCTGGCGGCACAGGTTGCAACCGGGACTGCAGAGTGACACCTGATCTGGATGGCTGCCGCACGATGTGACTCCTCAGGAAGCCGAAATGCTCCTTGATGTAGATCTCCCGATCGGACAACTCCATCGCTGCGGCACTGGACTTGACATCACTCAGTTTTCCCACCTTGGTCCGTATAGACTCGTACCAGGTGATGAATGGTTTAGAGTCATCCAACCCCATCTCCTTCACCTTCTCCTCCCAGGCACGCCTCTTTAAAGCGGTGTTCTTGTAGTCGGTTCGTCAATTGACATAAATGTAGTCACTTAAGCATAATCACTCCGACATCTCCATGTGCTGCTCCCTTCTCAGAGCTAGAGGGTCCAACTTCTTGCGCTTCACTTCCGTCTTCCCCTGTGACAACTGGACTGGTGGAGGCGGCGTCACAGGACAGGGAGGCGGCAACGTCCCAGGCAGATTACTCATCTGATGACAACCCCGAAGTTGAGGGTGATGGTGGTGGTCTTCTCCGTGTTTTGGTGGCCACCTTGTGCGGGGTGGGCTCCTGCGCAACCCTCTTCGATGCTATGCTCTTCCCAGTGGGTTTGGTCATGATGTGATGTGTCCCCGGCACTGCTGGATTTGGAAATGAGCCCTCCAGCACGGCAGCGTCTTTTATACTTCGGGCTATCGGGGAATAGTCCGGGGGTGCACCGGGGATCGTCCAGGGCTCGTCCGGGGGTCTCCGGCCCAGCCCGGGGATAATCTGTGGATACACTGGGGAGTCCATGGGTGGTCCAGGGTCGATCCCGGGGTTGTCCGGGACTGATCCGTGACTACTCCGTGGATACACCGGGTAGTCCGGGGGTGGTCCGGCTCAGTCCGGGGCGATCCGACCTCTGGTCCGTGGCTAGACTGTGGCTCGTCCGGGTAGGTGTGACAGCGAGCCCAAAAACAACAAAAATAGAGCTTTATTTCCGGGGCTCGTCCGGGTAGGTGTGACTTGGGCATAAGCTGTAGCTGTGACCCAGTGTGCTGGGTCTCAGTTTCAGCACTTCCTGAGAAACCAGTGGAACTTGGGATACCCATATTGGAACTTAGGATTAGAAAACCAAACTATAACAACTGCTGTGCAACAGCACTGCAGTATTAACTAACTTACCTTAACGTCAATTTCAATTTTTGGGACTGTTTGGAGGGAGTCAGGCATTTTGATACCATGGCATGGCGCGCTCACAGAAAGTGCCCTGTGGAGAGAACCCAATAATTAGATAATAAACATGTATGGTGTAAGGGTCACTGCACGACAGTGGCTAACGATGTTTACTACACTTCTCTTAAGTTCATACAATATACTGTCACCCAAAGAGCATTTGTCCAGCAGCGCAAATGCCCTTAAGAAATATGTATGCCTCCTATAAAAAAAAATATATTTAAATAATAAATCCTGTCTTTACTTTTACTATTACTACTACAGGGATGAAAGTAGCCTCCGCGATAAAAAGCGGAAATGCGGATATTCTCCCATAGGCTTAGCATTGTCAGGGAATCACGGAAAAATACCGGAAGGCAGGTTTCAACTAGCCTTGTTGTGATTACATTCTCGCCCATACCAAACACTTTCTTGTTTAGATTCGATGTTCTAGCTATATCTTAAGGTCGTATAAGAAAGGGATTCGAATCGCTCAACTGGTGTCATATACATCCCATTTTTTTAAATTGTGTTTAACATTAATCGGTGAATATAAACAATCCCAGAAATCCGCGAAACTGCGGAGATCTTTCATCCCTGCTACTAGTGCTTCCTTCGCCTACTGATTTTTAATGCCCAGAACACTTTTTTCCCCTTCATCAGCAGTTAGTTTTTCTTGGCTTTCAAGGAATAGTTCAGGACTTCCCATGTCTGAAATCCACTTATCAAAATCCATGACAGTTCGGATTATGCACTAACCTTTCAACCATATCAGTGTATCTAATAAGTTTTCTTTATTTTTGTCAATCTTATTTATTTGTTCGTGAATAACAACCAGATAACGAGTTCATCCGCAAACTAGCCATTAAAAAGATTAACCATTAAAAAAAGCTCATTTCCTCATAGAAATACGTCTTGATTATACAAACTCACAGTAGCTTGAGCAATAGCTTTGACAAAGAGCCATTGTTCGACCTAGAGTAATCATGAGTGGAAGTACATTAATTAAATTCATGGATTCACATATATTGAAATAATATCGTATCTAGCACTGAGCAGTACCTAAGCTAAGCCTAAGGATATGTAAACATCAAAGCACGGTTTTTTAATTTAAAACGATTTCGGAATTTAACTAAATTAAAAAAGAAGAATGAAATAAAGGCACCATTGGCAAGTTTTGGTATTGATAGTCGACAGTCTAGTGCTCTCATTGGTAATGGTATTGTTCAGTAACTAAATTTGTGACACTCACAATGAGCAATGCCCATCATTGTGTTGGGCAGTGAGCTGCAATACCGTCTATAGACTATACCACTCGATCGTTGACAGCCACAATAGAGGGAGTGCACGTGACGTCATCACTCAGCGGTCAGCCATCTTGGATTACAAGTACCCTCCCTAGCCATGTTGTGAATGCATGCAGATGCAGTAAAACAGAGTTTTCTTGTGTTCTGGGAGGTTCTTGGCAGTTTACATCCAATATGTTTACTTACAGCAACAACTTCTGAGCCGAAACTGCTCAAAACAGTGACAAATAACCCAACAAATCAGTAAATAAGCAGTGTAGACAGTTGCAAACCGTCTGTATGTAATCCAATATGGCCACCGAAAGTTGTCTTATGACATCATTACACCCCCTCAATACATATTTTAAACTAGTGTACTGTCACTGTGACAGTCACTGACATATACAATATATTATTAATGCACTAAAATAGCTATTCTGGCTACTGTTATACTTATTGGTGTAGCTCACGTCAAACATGTCTGTAGTGTTGACAAATTAAATGAAAACACCAAACTTGAAACTGTTCGAAAAAAACAGATTTACTCACTGACAGAAGCTCATTGATTCCAATTCCAACACTGCAGTACACTTTCTGAGCATTCCCGAATGTGTGACAATTGAAGCTAAACCGAATCAGTTAATAGTGTGCTGTTTTGTATTTATTGACCAGTATTCACACACAGTAAGAGGTTTTAACATAAACAAAATACTCGACACCGAAAACAAACGGGTTCGCTAGAAAGTAGAAGCCCAGAGCAAGGTCACGAATGAGTACCGAGGACGAGACCTTATCATGCTGCTCGATAATCATCTTAAGACATAATTTGTGTATTCAACCATAGCACACTTAAAATATATAACACTGTGAAGATATTCTGCATGTCAAGACAGTTTAGTTATCTCATAATATTACCTTATGCACAATCCTGTTCGCCACAAATGGCATGTTTGCCTTACTATCGCAGCCATGTTGGAAAACTCGGTGCTGCCACCCAGCGTCCAATACGAACTCAAATTCTTCCCTCAGTACTCAAGATGGCAGCACCATCTAGTTCAGGGTCATTATCTTAAAGGGACCAGATATAGGTCGCGGGCGACGGGAACCGTACTCCGACAAATGCTCTCCAAGCACAACCTTGTTTAGTTTTTATGTTTAAAGAACCAAATATGTGTGGGGAGAGTAGGGGACCCACTTCATCACCAGAAGTGGGTCAGTTCTGAGGCTGGGACTAGCTGACAGCTGTTGTTATAAAAATGGCTGGGTGAGTGGAGAGAAGGGAGAGTAAAACGGGGGTATTTTCAATCTTCTTTAGAGTAAGTAGTTCAATCAGGAAATATATTTGCGTAATGTAAAATATATGTTAGTAAAATTATATTGCATAATTCAATGAGAAACACATGTAGATGAAAAATGTTTTTTGGTTGTTGAATGTAAAAAAGTTTTGAAGTGTATGGGGTTTGAACCCACACCACCAAATAACTTCAGATTGCAAGTTCAACAGTCTGACCACTAGGCCACAGTGAGCACACACAATTACTAATCTCAGTTCAGGCTATTTGTGTATAGGATGTCACATATACAAGGTCTGTATGTATGTATGTATGTATGTATGTATGTATGTATGTATGTATGTATGTATGTATGTATGTATGTATGTATGTATGTATGTATGTATGTACGTACGTACGTACGTACGTGCGTGCGTGCGTGCGTGCGCGCGTGCGTGCGTGCATGCGTATGTACGTACGTATGTATGTATGTATGTATGTATGTATGTATGTATGTATGTATGTATATATGTATGTATGCAGGCATGTACTCGTACTCTGGACGAATTCATGTAAACTACCATAATGCTGAGTCTGAAATAAAATATTTACTTGAATTGAATATATCTATTTATCTGCATTGCCGCTCTGCACAACGTCTAAATTTATTTCATATGGCTATGCCACACAAAGGCCAATTTTAATAACGATATACACAATATAAGTTGTTAACCACAAGTAGTAGCAAATCACACGATGAAACGAATTAAAACCATACTTGATTAATTTTTTGGCTTACAAAATTGCTATTTGCCAGTAGCTAGCCAATACTATGCTAGTAGCTATGAGTATAAATTACAATTAATTTAAAAACCAATAAAGCCTGCGTACTTAGCTCAAATAAAAGCAAAAACTAATTAATATTGCAATATTGACCCCAATGTTCGTATACTCTGATTGGTAAAACTTGACAAACATAAATAAATAATGATTCTCACATTTTGTGTATAACCGGATTTGACTGAACTAACGAATCCATTATGTGTTTTTATTAGTTACGAACGTAGTATATCTCTGCAAAATCTGTGATTGGGAGGATCAATTGTAATTAATGAAATTAAGCTATTCTATAATTCAAGAATAAATACATATTAATTCAAGGTGCATGGTCTGGTGAAATATAATTTTGTCAAAATTAAAACAACTACTTACATTTGATCCTATATATCCAACTTAGATACTGGTGTATTAGCTAATGATTTGGGACAGCATATACAGAATAACCAGTGAATTTATAAGCTCACCCATTTAGACACTCACTTTGAAACACCCATTATGCAGGGAGGCCATTAACCAACTAGGTCAATCTCATGACCTCATTAGCCCCCCCCCCCCAACCAGGTAGGCCTACTGCGCAGGGTCATCTCACATCACTTGGTCACCGGGAGATGACCATCTGGGTCATAGCCACAGGACTTTTGACAAGCTTGTCGAAATTATTTTAGGTTCTTTCAGTTCAAATTACTTCAAAACTAATCATCTTTAATCAAAATCACTCCGGACTAATGATTAGTAGGTCGTAACGATCAATTTGATATATTTATCTAAAAAATAAGACAACAATTCAAATGCCATCGGACCATGCAACTTTAACCTAACATGCATAGTGTTGTATGCAATAGAATAGCCGAACCGCGTCGATGTTGTTATTAACAATAACCAAGCAACACAGACATAAATCCTTTACAACAATATTGATCCATGCGTATCACCATAATTTTATTGCAATATTTAAATTCTTCTATTCAAATAGTCTATATTGAGCTTAGAAAGAAGGTTAATATAATATGTTGGTCTGTACACGACGGCAGTTAGATAAAAGAGTTAATCCCTAGATCCTTTCGCAGAGACAGCGCTGCAGGAATAACTAGGCGGCAGTAAGTGTACCTGTACAGATTGCACTGACGACACCAGCTCAGCGATTGAACCGGCTACTGTGCTGCCATCTGACGGAACCTTCTGACACTACAGCATTGGTCGTAATGCGAAGCATTGCGCTTGATGCGAGGAGAGGAAGAGACCCTCCCCCCCCCCTCCCCGGTCGTCGCGCAGCATTCTCACCTCACGCGACATCCGCCTCTCAGCTTTCTTCCTCCCCCCTCCCCCCTCCCCCCGCCTTGCTTTCGCACCTCACCTGTCATCCGCCCTCCTGCCCTCCGTTATAAGGCCACCCGCCGGCCTCCCTCAGTCATTCGCCTTCCAGCCGCCTCCACACTCTGCCCTTTTTCCTGTCTGGCTCTTCATCCCCGCTGCTTCACCTCAGACCGCTGCCCCGCCTCAGGCTCCTACACCATGCCCGGACACGGAAAGGGAAGAGGCCGCAAGAGCTCCCCGGCGACCGCCCTGGCCACGCCAGGACCCTCCTCGGGCTCGCCCGGGGACACCTCAACACCTCCGGCCCCGGCTTTCCCCTCGGCGACCTCGGGCGCCTACACAGCCCTCATTCTCGAGGCCCTGCAGCACCTCACTACGCGCATGGATGCCCTCGAGTCGGGGGGAGCCCGAGGAGCCCCGGAGCAACTGCAGGCGGCGTACACCACGCCGCTCGCCCCAGCTCCTCGGGCGCGGGCCGCCGCCGGGGCCCGGCCCCCGCTGCCACCTCAAGCGACTCTGCCCGGGGCAGCCCACCCCCACTATCAACAGTACGACCGCCTCGCCGCCCGAGGCGGGCCCGCTCCCCTCCCCCGCCTACCTCCAGGACGTCGCCGAGGAGCACACCCCAGCATCCGCGGCCGATGCCGTCCGTGACATCCTCGCTTCCGCCGAGGCGCACCGCACCGCCAGGCACCCAGGCATTCCCTCGGGCTACATCTTCCCCTCGGACCTCGTGGAGAGGGGTCCCGAGCGGAAGCCGGTGAGGAGGGGGGGGAGGCAACCAGGGACGAATACAACCTCGCCCTCCTCACCCTCGCCAGCCATCCAGCCTTCCCTGCGCACTCCGTCCAGGGCCTACACCACCACCACCTCACCGTGATGAGGGACATCCTGGTGCATCCGTGGCCTACCGTCCGCCGCTACTCCGAGGCCATCTTCATGTGGATAGCGGACGGGAGACTTCCCCATGGATGGCATGACCCGGTGGCCCTCAACACCCTGAGGATGGACTTGTCTAACCCCTCGGTTGCCAGAGGCGCCATCAATAAACGCCTCTTTTTCCCACCCCGCCTTGCTTCTTCCTTTTCGCGCATTGAGAGTCTAGCTTAGCAATGAGGAGCTTTCATGAGCCAGTTCTCTCGCTATACACCAGGTGGCAGCACCCGTTCCCGGTCCAAGTCGGCGATCATGGTTGGATAGAAGGGTGTAGGTATGTGTGTGTGTTCGTCGTGTAGGTGTGTGGCGGTGTGTGGTGGGGGTTTAGGGATGTGGTGGGGGTGTAGGTGTAGGTGTGTGTTGGGTGTGTGGTGAGGGTTTAGGGGTGTGGTGGGGGTGTAGGTGTGTGGTGGGGGTTTAGGGATGTGGTGGGGGTGTAGGTGTGTGTGTGGTTGGGGTGTAGGGGTGTGGTGGGGGTGTAGGTGTGTGGTGGGGTGTTGGTGTGTGTGTGGTGGAGGTGTGTGGTGGGGGTAGTTCTGTGGTGGGGTTGTAGGTGTGGGGGGGTGTAGGTGTGTGGTGAGGGTTTAGGGATGTGGTGTAGGTGTGTGGTGGTGTGTGTGGGGGTGGTGGGGTGTAGGTGTGTGTGTGTGGTGGAGGTGTGTGGTGGGGGTGTAGTTATGTGGTGGGGTTGTAGGTGTGGGGGTGTAGGTGTGTGGTGAGGGTTTAGGGATGTGGTGTAGGTGTGTGGTGGGGTGTAGGTGTGTGGTGGGGTGTAGGTGTGTGGTGTGTATGTGTGGTGGGGGTTTAGTGTGTGGTGGGGGTTTAGGGGTGTGGTGGGGTGTAGGTGTGTGGTGGGGGTTTAGGGATGTGGTGCGTGTGTGTGGTTGGGGTGTAGGTGTGTGGTGGGGGTGTAGGTGTGTGGTGGGGGTGTAGGTGTGTGGTGTGGGTGTGTGGTGTGGGTGTAGGTGTGTGGTGATGGCCTAGGTGTGTGGTGGGGGTGTAGGTGTGTGGTGAGGGTGTAGGTGTGTGGTGGGGGTGTAGGTGTGTGGTGAGGGTTTAGGGATGTTGGTGTGGGTGTAGGTGTGTGGTGTGGGTGTAGGTGTATGGTGGGGTGTTTAGTATGTGGTGGGGTAGGTGTGTGGTGTCTTTTTGGTGGTGTAGTGTGTGTGTGGGGTGTAGGTGTGTGGTGGGGGTGTAGGTGTGTGGTGACAGCTTTATGTGTGTGGTGAGGTGTAGGTGTGTGGTTGGGTGTAGGTTGTGGTATGGTTGTTTGGTGTTGTAGTGTGTGTGGTGTTGTGGGGATTTAGGGTGTGTGGGTGGTGGATTAGGGATGTGGTGGGGTGTAGGTGTGTGTGGTGGGGGTGTAGTGGGGTGGAGGTGTAGGGTTGTCTTGCAGAGTGGCACCTCACAATCTTTAGCATCCCTAATCCCCCACCACACACCTACACCCCACCACACACCTACACCGCCACCACACACCTACACCCCCACCACACACATACACCCCACCACACACCTACACCACCACACACACACCACACACCTACACCCCCACCAGATCCCTAAACCCTCACCACACACCTACAGCCCCACTACACACCTACATCCCACCACACACCTAAGCTGTGTGTGTGTGCTTCAACCAAAGCATTACAGAGACCGGCATGACTCGCCATCTGGTGAGAGACTCGTGCAAACTGAAAGGTCCTCATTAAACCACCTACGGTGCTACCATCTAACGGAACATTCCGACACTATTTCACTGAAGTTCCAGCGTAGCGATTGAACCGGCTACAGTGCTGCCATCTGACGGAATCTTCCGACACTATAGCACTGAGACGGTTCGGCCGCCAGAACCCGGGGAGAGGCGGCCGTGGTGGAAACGGTGCAAGGTGTTGTCCAGGTAGAAAGGACACACTTAACCCAGTTACACCGGTCTCCAGAAGGGCTGCATTCTACCACCGCCACCAGCATCAACCACCCCTCATTGGGCCAGACACCACCACCACCACCGCCATCTGCACCGCTCTGATTCACAGCAAGTTAACAAGGTGTCTGTCTACAGCCAGGGATCCACCACCTGACACCGCTACGTCCAACGTAAGTTATAAGGTCCTGCAACTGTTATACTGCTGTGTTTGCTCCCTATTGTATACACCATCGCGTATTCCTTACATAGTTACTCCCTCCCGGGTTTCGTAGACTAGTAAGTAGTATTGTACATGTTAGGCCTATTAAGCGTAGATCTATTAGACATATCGGACCGGAAAATCAACAAGATTGTTATGAACTACGGATTGCGTGTCTCTAGGTGTACACACACGTAGACTAGATCTATATATCACTCCATGTCTTCTAAGGTGGCTAGAGACCCCTGAGGCACAGTGAGTGTGTCGCTTCTCTGCAGTGGGGAGGGGTATCTGTAGACACCCACTGGATCTGTAGACCCCCTGCTGGATTCGCAATACAGTATAACCCCGTTAAACCAAACTTGAAGGGACCCTAGAAATTTGTTTGGATTAACCGATCATTGGTTTAAACGAGTGTTGGCTTTGACTTTGACTTTGAGTAAGTGTGTGTTGCAAACGTAATATGCAATGTATGTGGACACTTTGATTTTTTTGATTTTTTTGTTATGTATGTTCAGTATAAATCCCCATTAAACCAAGCTCAGTTAAACCAAATGATCGGTTAATCCAAACTTTTTTCGGCGGCCCAGCAAAATACTACTATTTATCATATAAAAAAGTCAGTGGGCTCTCAGATGACCTTATAACCACATGAAAGTTTGGTTTAACCATACCGGAGTGGCCTGCGGTCCGACAATTTTGTTTGGACTAACCGATAATTTCAATTAACCAACTTTGGTTTAACCAACTTTTTTATATGATAAATGATAGTATTTTAACGGGCCGCCGAAAAAAGTTTGGATTAACCGATTGTTTGGTTTAACCGAGCTTGGTTTAACGGGGTTGTACGGTACTTCCAGAGCCCTACATCCTTGTTAAAGTTGTCATGCTCTACCAATTTCTCGATCTATAAGATTCCAATTTGCAGCATGTTAATGTTAATCTTGTGGACATATAGATTTCCGTTATCACCTCTGATAGTAAATATAAACTGGTCTGCTCCTATAATGAACAATAGTTAGCGTCTACGGATTGACCCTTACAATAAATAGAGCCATCATGATTTTCTACACCAATGCAGGATTGAATAAACCAAATGAGTATCCTCTATAAAAAGTGTTCCGGAATCTAGGGGCCCAGAATTCATAATTGTACAATCCGGAGACTCTTTATTCGTTTGTGTCCTACATATTTGCAACATCTGAGGTTATATCAGGACAGATAAACCAGTTCTAGCCCTGTCATATTAGTGCCAATCACCAGGATAGGTAGCACAAGGATAAATTTGGTAAGTCATTATTTTAGCTCAGTCGGTGTTCAAACCCACAACCGCTTTCACTGGAAGCCAGCCATCGCTCTTATCGATTCGGTCGTTCCGTCCAGTTTAAAAAGATGGAATACTGGCATACATACAGCTTGTTAAGGATTTACAGCCTGGAAATATTAGAATGGGTACCGACATGTGACAGTGCACACCATGGTGACTTTATAGTGCACCATGACCCAATTTCCCACTCAGTCACTTATCCTGATACTGAGATAACCAGTCCTTGCCCTCTCCTAATAATGCCGAGCGGCAGGCTAGGTATCAATTGTAAGTATCAATTTAGTAAGTTACTGGTTTAATTCGGCTAGGTTTCAAACTCCGCACTTTCCGCATGGGAAGCGTACACTCTACCGATTTGGCCACCGTGCTCGGTACTGGCATACATAATCACAGCATTTGATTACTTAATACCAGTTTAAATTCACAGTTTGTTTGTATATTTGTTTAACGACCCCCCAGCACAAAAAGTAAACATCGGCTATTGGGGGGTGGGGGTGGGGGCGTATCAGTGACGATACCCAATCATATTGCACCTAGTAAAATTATCACGGGTGAGTCGTCTGATTAAAGAAACTCTTCCACCAACGAATGGTTTAATCAACTTGATTTAATTCCTATTGAAACCAATACATCGATTAATGAATAAAACTGTAACTATTGTACACATTTCCCCATGCAGTGAGTAACGGAAGGTGCAGGAGCAACCTTAGGCAGTGGACGATTTTTACCACTATCCCGCCTTCTGGTGGCAATGGAAGAACTAGTGTTGTGGGTCGTGGCTCACGGCGCAGCACGCTCTGAAGAAGAGTCCTATAGAGGATTTCCACTTGCCCTCTAACAACAGTGGCACAAACTAATATTTGGGGTTACAGCTCACTGCATATTGTGATATACGGCAGGGGGTGGGTGCTATTATGTGAGGTGTTATTTGTATACCTAGCCAAGTGAGCTTGTATGTATATGTATGTATATGTATTGGTTGGGCTATAAAAGTATAAATAAGTTCATGGGAATGACATAGTGAGTGCTGGCAGGTTGAGTGCGGTGGCACTCAGGACCTGGCCCTTCTGCCTGAGTGAGGGTCAACACAATCCAGTAGGGGTCAACACAATCAGGCTGTGAGGAGCAGGCAGAGCAGTGATGATGGCAGCCAGGCAGCCACTGGTGGTGGGCAGACTACCAGTTGCCATGGGGACTAGAAATGCTGTTCTCCTATTGGGTGACAGGGGTGGTGTGACACCCTACCAAGGAACATATGTACTATAAGATAAAGATAGAAGGCTTGCCTTCTCTTACTATCTTCACTCTTACTTTCTCTTTCTTCTTGTCTGTATCATATTTCCTTACAGCCTACTTGCACAGCCACAGATCCGGTACCAACTCTACAATATGTTATGCAGAAAAGGTCTTTTGAAATTTTGCCTGCTTAACAAGCGAAGGCATATTAACATTACATTGACCAATGGCTTTGAATCTCTATCAATATTTGAGATAAATATGGTTGTTATAATCTAACTTACTTTAGTTTGAAGTTACTTTAATTTTAAATGGGTAACTTCGGGGATATTTAAAGTGCAAACATGTTAAACAAATTTTGGCAAGCATGTCAAAACTCTGAGACCATAGTCTTCAGCAGTAACAAGTTCTATTAAATTGACTTCATACTCCCTTCTGTGCAGCAACAAATACTTAATAAGTGCACTAGTATCTAACGTAGATCTGTAGAATCAAATTTAAATAATTATTTTGGTTTTGAAAGTTTGATGCCTTCATTGGACTAGGCATCTTTAAATTAAAAATTAAACAAAATTCAAGCTCAGGCGGACTAGTTAGAATGCATAACTAACTTTACTCTTTTAACCAGCTGGGTTATTTCTTTACTTTAGGTGCGTCACAACTGTTCGAAATGTCATGGTGGATGACGTCAGCATCGACGTCACGTCCCCAGTTTCTCGTCGGGTTCTTCATTGGCATCTGCCTGTCCTCGGCGCTGATGCAGTGCTGCCTGCTCGCCCTGGGACTCGGCGGGCTCCATGAGCACCTCAACCCTGGAAGCCGCTCTCCGCATGCACCGCGTGAGCAGCTCCCCGACCCTGAGCTACTGCTCCCTCACAAGAGCCCCGACTATGAGGTCCACAACCTCGGCTTGCGGCTGCACTCGGCTGATGAGACGCAGGGCGGCCAGGCGATCGACAGTCACGTGGTGAAGTACTTCAGGGAGGACGAGCTTCCGGTGATGGACAACTACGACTCGCTGGGCCGCGAAGAGCTGCTCGGGGGGAAGGGGGAGCGGCGTAGGATGGTGTACGCCGGGGTGCTGACTGACCACACGCGGCTGTCCGAGCAGGCGGCCGTGGTGCGCATGACTTGGGGCGCCGAGCTGCCCACTGTTCAGTTCTTCTTCGACATGGCGGATGACCTTGGAGGCCGGAGCAAGCGTGAGCATATGCGGGAAGTCGTAGGACTGCCAGGTACGGCTTGATTCATATGACTAATACAAATAGGGCTTTCAGTTGTCACAAATGACATTAAGCGATGTCATGGGTAATCAAATGGCAGCTAGTTGAATAAACTGACTTATTACCTATATTTAGAAGTAGAGGATATTTACGACAAAGTACTCACGAATGGCACCACATGTCGCCATGGATATTTAAATTACGCGGCCAAACAGACAACATGACTGAATTGTCCATAAAGATAAAAGATTCACCCCCATAGGGGTGAATGGCAACTATGTCTAAAGCTGAGCAACAACTACTTCAGTTTAATTAGATGTGGTGCTTCTGGCTCCAGTGTCAGATGTTTATCTATATTGACACAGAGTTAATGAAATGGGAGAGAATGCACAATTTAAAAGAAAACCCACCAAAGTGGTGGCCACTGAATGAATGCTCTCGATTCGACTTTTAAAGTCTATTAATCGATATGATTTTGATGAATCCTTCACTCCAAGAGTAGAGAGCTATGGTAGATAAGTGTTTGACCAATATATCTAACATATTAGATTGCAAATTCATGTGGTTCCTTCCAAAACCCAGCCACCTGACACCTTTTCTATTGCATTGTCTATCAGCTCTGTCACAGAGATAGTGCTGTGGCAGTAACTAAATAGTCCATAGTTAACACACCTACAACCCATAAACAAAATCCAAAATTATTACTAAGACAACATTCAAAAGACTTGAATAAAATTGGACTAGTGCTACCCAGTAGTGAAAACAAGTGTTAACACACTTATCTGTTATGGGCAGGGTAAATAAACTCATTATAAAACAAATAAGGCTTATATAATACTGAAAATGCACTGTCATATGAATATGTTTACGCCATCCTGTATCACGTTGTTGAATATTACCAGAGAGCGTGTATATAGATGAGAGGGACAACTCCCACAAAAATAGGTAACACAGGCTACAGTGGCGCTCCTGGCGGTTATTGTTGAACAAGCTTTGAGTTTGACGGTACGTGCAGTGCAAAACATTAGTTTTATTCAAAATTAATAGAAATGCAGAAGCCTAACCTTATCAATTTAATATAATCTATTCATTGAATATGTTTTCTATATGTATTCCAGTCAGTTTGTTTCTATGTGGTGTGGTTTTAGAGATATTTCACTTTTTCTGTACAAAGATTGCTCACGGCCATTGACAATTCATTGAGTTTGCCGGTACGCACAGGGCAAAACGTCAGTTTTATTCAAAATTAATATAAATGCAGAATACTAAGCATATAAATTTAATATAATCTGTTTATTAAACATTTGATCTGTTGGTCTGCCAAACAGTTTGTTTCTAAATTGTGCGGTTTTAGAGATATTTCACTTTTTCTGTACGAATATTGCTCACGGCCATTGACAATGCCTTGAGTTTGACAGCTGTGTCATACTATTCAACAACCACCACTTGGAGCGCCACAGTCGGCAGCTGTTACACGGTCTAGTATGAGAGTTGTCCCTCTCATCTATATACACGCTCTCTGATATTACTAAGGTTTTTCAGCGCCGAGGCACTAATAGTAATAGACAATAACATAAGTGGCATCAATAGACTGATCTAATTGGCATTAATAGACACTGATGTAATTGGCATTAATACTATAATAGCCAATGCCAATTATGTCATTGTCTATAAATGCCAATTATGTCATTGTCTATTCTTCGTATTAATCCCAATTATACATTGTCTATTAATGCCAATTATAGTTATATCATTGTCTATTTACACCAATTATATCATTGTCTATTGACACCAATTATATCATTGTCTATTAATGCCAATTATACCATTGTCTATTGACACCACTTATATCATTGTCTATTAATGCCAATTATACCATTGTCTATTGACACCACTTATATCATTGTCTATTAATGCCAATTATATCATTGTCTATTGACACCAATTATATCATTGTCTATTAATGCCAATTTTACCACTGTCTATTTACGCCAATTATATCATTATCTATTAATGCTAATTATATCATTGTCTATTGACACCAATTATATCATTGTCTATTGACACCAATTATATCATTGTCTATTAACACCAATTATATCATTGTCTATTAATGCCAATTATACCATTGTCTATTGACACCAATTATATCATTGGCTATTGATGCCAATTATACCACTGTCTATTTACGCCAAATATATCATTATCTATTAATGCCAATTATATCATTGTCTATTAATGATATAGTTGGCATTAATCTACAACGATATAATGGACGTTGTACCATTTGAATTGCTATTCCTGCTACCTGCTTCATGTAGCAGGAATCCATGCTGTAACTGTTGAACAAGCCTATTTACATACATTCCTTAAGCTAAGATTCCTTATACGCAGTATGTGGCATGTGAATGCGAATGCGAATAAATATCTAAAAGCATGTAAATGAATAGTGGTGCTTCCATATGTCCGAATGCGAATACGAATGCGAATGCGAATGGGGCAAATGGATCGACTCATGGACCGATCGGTGCGAATGTGAAAACTGCTGTGCTTGCCATAGAAAACAATACTGTCTATGCCACATATACAACATTCGCATGCCGCCTGCCGCATGTCGCATGTCGCATACCGCATATAAGGAATCTTAGCTTTAATATAAATCCACCTTCCCGCAGACCTGAGTGCTAAAGACGCCTTCACGGCTAAACACACCTCCGAGGCGTTGCGTTACGTGTGTTCTCGTCATCTGAACGATTACCTCTGGTACGTCCTGGTCAGGGACGCGACCTACGTCAGCACTTCCGGTTTACTGCGCATCCTCGACCGGATCTCCCCTTCGGAGGACCTAATTATTGGTGAGAATTTAGAGGTGTTCGAGTTTGCACAATGGACACAATTAATGCACCCATTTTGACATGATACAATAGCTGTAAATGTTTAGGGTTTGGCATTTTGGTCTGATATAATTCATATCCAGATATGATGGCTGACTGAGTTGAGCATTCGCTTCCTGTCTGGCAAGTCATGGTTTGAACCCCCGCCGAGTCAAACCACTGACGTAAAACCCTATACCTGTCTCCATCTAGCCTGAAGCTTACTAGGATATGGCAAGTAATGACGAAGACCAGTTGTCCGCAATTAAAATTTCTCCTGTTTATTCAACAAGTGCAACAAACTATTAAAAAAAAAATTGTCGATGTCTATATTTTGTGCATGCTATAGCTAGTAAGTCTATATGTATTGTCTTGAAGTGTCACAAAGATTTCAACAAAATAATGAAATTATTTTTGCGATGCAGTATTATGTACTACTTAAAGTTGCACAATTCGATGGTTTTGATTTTCTGACATAGTTTGAAATCATATTATTCATTAACATCTACCGTACCTCAGTTTGAAGTAACTTTTATTACAAATGGCTAACTTTGGCAATATTTCAAGTGAAAACAAGCAAAATTTCAAGTGAAAGTAAGCAACATTAAAGTTGCATGGTCCGATGAAACATATTTTTTTCAAAGCCAAAGCACTTACCTACATTTGATTTTATATATCCCACTTAATTTCGGGTGCAATAACTAAGTCTTTGGGAAGCATATATAGAATAATCAGTAAATTTATGACCCTATCCATTTGGGCACCTACTTTGAGATAGCCATCAGGCAGAGTGGCCACTCACCAATTAGGTCAATCTCGTGACCGAATTAGTCCTGCCCCATTCCCAGTACCATATATGGGGTTAGTCAGGTTCCACACTACCTACACGTTAATAGGTCATTCCTCATCACATGACCACCACGAGATCTCAATGTGGGCCACATCAACAAGACTTTTGACAAGCTTGCCAAAATGATTTTGGGTTCTTTCAGCTCAATTTGCTCCAAAACTAGCCATTTTCCATCCAAATGATTCCGGAATAATGAATAGTAGGTTATAATAGTCAATTTAATACATTTATCTAAGAAGTGATGCAAAAATTCGAACGTCATCGGACTATGCAACAAAATTCTGACACAGTATGTTGCAGCAGTAACAGGTTCTATTAAAATAACTATGCAGCAATTTTTAATAATGTTTAATAAGGAAACCCGCATCTAAGTTGGATATGAAAGATCAAATCTAGATAAATATTTGGTTTCGAAAATGTCACGAATTTAGGAGGTGGCGAGGCGAACTTTATGTGTGAATGAAGATTCATGTACAGTTGTCCGATTGGCCTAATCAGTAGAGTGTAGGATTCCCATGCGGAAGGCTGAGAGTTCGATTCCCAGTCGAATCAAACGAATGACTTACAAAACTGATACTTGTCACTACTTAGCCTGACACTCGGCATTACTAGGATAATGAAAGGACTCGTTAGCTTAGTATCAGGATAATGTGATCGAGTGGGAAATCGGGTCATGGTAGGTCTTTCAGTGGGGCAGCACTATAAAATCGCCATGATTGATTGCTTTTTTTGATTGATTATTTTGACTCTGTCGACCCCTCACAGGGTATAAAAACAACAATATAACAATATAGAATGTAAATCAAATACAACTACTACATAAGAGTGTAATTATAGATACAGTAAAACCTCTCTAACCGACCACCTCCACAGATCGACAACTCCCCTATATCGACCGCATTATTTGGGCACCAGCAATACCATTGTAAGGATATTCCAACTCCCTAAACCGATCACCTCCCTAATTCGACCATTTAAAGTCGGTCCCATGGTCGGTCGATTTATAGAGGTTTTACTGTATAAACAAATTAAATAAGAATACATGTATGTAGACTGCCATGAGTGCGCACTGTTACACGTCGGTGCCCATCCTGATATGACCTTAGATGTTGCCAGGACGTAAAATAAATAAATGTACTTTGTCGTGTGCTTTGTAGGACACATGGAGTCAGCCCATGACGGAGTCTGCGCCACATCCCCCGGTATTGTCATCAGTTCACGGGCTCTAACGCGCATTTGCCCCAGACTGGATACCTGCTCCCAGAGCACCAATCTGGAACAGTGCCTCGGACTCAGATGCATCTCGTCTAAAAAGGTACAGGACTGCTTTTTTGTTATTGCGCTTATAGCTGATTGTAATTAATTACTCTTCAATTAAAACCTTTTATTTAAATCAAAATCCCCCAATACATCCCATAGTATTTGACCAAATCCAGACTGCCCTATACTAATGCATACACTGAACGCTTTTTTTTTGTTTTTGGGGGGGGTCCATTAGTTGTTTAAGCAGGGGAAATTTCAGTCATAGACGGCTGGTCTTCCTCATTCCACTGCTGGTCGATAGAAAGCCCGAGCCTACACTTTTACCGACCCAAGGGATTTTTAACCTCCCACACCACATAGACATGGTATGAGAGCAACCGGCCTTTGATGACGCTGTAAGTTATACACAGCAGTGGAAATCCAAATTGGCAGAGCTGGGGGCACGGGGAATCGAACCGCCGACCCTCAGATTAGGAGTCTGACGTAGAAAAAAGTCAGACACTTTAACCACTCCGCCACAGAGAACGCCACTATGCTTGCTACAAACTCGATACATCACAACCACTTAGTCAGCTAGATTTGGATCATATCTAAGCCCAGACTATACTGACATACCCCTGCCTAGAAAATTAACTAAGACACCACCAAAACCCCATAAAATGCATACACTGAATGCGTACACTGATCAGATATACCGAAACTCTTAGTTAGCTGAATGTAATACTAATAACGCTCCTTTATTATCTTAACATTATTCTTGTAATTAAATAGTGTAAATTACTGAAATTAAACATGGCCGGAAGATCGGTGCCTCGGCGCTGAAAAAAAGACTGTATTCATATGAATAAAAGATTTTACAACAAAAAAAGAAAAGCTGCATAGTCCGATGGTTTTGAGTTTATGCCATTTTCTGAGATACATACATTAGATCGATCTTTATAAATCTACATTACTTCAGTTTGAAGTAACTTTTATCTTAAATGGCTAACTTTGGAGACATTCGGAGTGAAAACATGCCAGACATGTATGATGTAGCAAGTCCGCCAAAACTCTGACACCATAGGCTTCAGAGGTGATGGGTTCTATTAAATTGGCTTAGTAAAAACCCTTATATTATATTAAGACCAAATTTTTTTTATTTTTTTTTTTTTAATTTTTTTTTTATTGAGGCTGTATTTATACTGTCCATAGCATATAAGCCTGGGTATTCAGGCTTGTTTTCAATGCTGGCCAGCTGTAGTGTTGGTGTTGTCTTATCACACAGTAGCTGCTGATAAGGTATTTGATTGCCTGTATTTCAGTAGCAGATAGATAGTTGGTTGGTCTGGTTAGTACTATAGTAGTCTATGTTAATTTTTTGGATTTTCTTGGCATATATTTTTTCTACTCTTATTTCTAGACTAGCCAAATGCTTAATAAGTGCACCAGTATCTAAGTTGCATACATAGGATCAAATCTAGGTAAATGTTTTGGTTTAGAAAATGTGATACTTTCATCGGATTGTGCAGCTTTAAGTGTACGTACCACTTGCTGCATATTCCAATTAAAGCATCACATTTTCGAAACCAACACAGTTATCTAGATTTGATCTCACATACCCAACTTGGTACACTTATTAAACATTTATTGCTGCATAGAAGTCCATTAATAGAACATATTACTACTGACGTTTATGGTGTCCATCATTTCAGTGTGCACACCAAAAGTTATCATGGATGTTTTGAGTTTAAATATTTCCATAGATAACCATTAATAATAAAAAATATACTTCAAACTTAAATCATCTAGGTTATAACGATCAACTAATATATTTATATATTACAAATATATGGCAGAAATTCAAACCATCTCCTTATGAAACTTTCAAGTAATTCCTTTATTTGACAAGTAAAAGGAAAAATAGATCTGTTTCCCCTCATTTTATTCATCTCCATGCAACTTTGGGTACCCGAAAAACAAGACAGCAGTTTGTTTATGCATTAAATATAGCATACAGTGTCTGATGTTTTAGGTCCTAGCAACATCCGAGGTCATATCAGGGTAGATAGACCGACTTCTGATCGAGCGCACTTCCGATAGCTTTATAGTGTTGCCCCACTGACATACTATGCCGGTATCATATTTGGTAGATACTGATACACTTATTAATCATTTATTGCTGCATAGAACTTCTTAGAAGGGGATGATACTAAGTCAGTTTAGTGGAATCTGTCATTGCTGAAGCCTATGATCTCCAGCATACACAACAACGTTATTTAGGATATTTTCACTTCAAATATCTGCAAAGTTAACCCTTTAAAATGAAAGTTACTTCAAACTAAAACAAAAATTAGATTATAATTATCAACTTAATATCTTTATCTTAATCAAATATGGCTGAAACCTTTATTTTTTTTAAACCCATCGGATTATGAAGCTTCAATCAACTGAGAATATTCAAACATAGTTTGAACAGTTACACAATTTGACGTCAATGTGTCAAGACGTAGCTTATATTAGTTAATGTGCAATAATATATCTCTTTGTAATACTCTCTGTATTATGTATTTCCAGATCCTGCCTGACTTTCACGTGACCACTGTGCTTGGTCACGTGGACGTGGGTGACCTGGTAGGTGATGCCGACCGCCCGCCCCACTTGGCGGACGAGGCCGTGTTCATTGGCACACTACCCCACACCCGCGATTTCTACAGATTCCACCTTCATTTCACAAGGGTCAGGATCACACACACCCAAGATGAAATACACCGGCTCGGTGAGGAGCTGTCGCGCACACGCAGATCGGTGAGGCCAAGCCAGGAGAAGAGTTCAGCGCTTCCACAGGAGACGGCCATCTTTGGTTCCGACATGCTGCTGAATAGGTCAAGCGAGCCTTTCTATCAATTCATTGACAACTCCGGGAACATGTACCTGGAGACGTGCAAGGTGCGCAAACAGGACATCAGCAAAGAGGCCTCATCGCCATACAGAGCCGCTTTGGAACTTGCCAAGAAGAGCATTGGCACGGTGGCGAAAGGACTCGATTACTTCACCTACAAGGTCACCAAGCCCAATGTTGGCATCGAGTACCAGTTCTACTTCATACAGACCCCAATGCATAGCCCAACAATGGGCAACCGAAAGAAGCCGATGAGAGATAAGGTTCACCAAGTCACTATCCTACACCCATATGGCAAGCTCGAGATGGAGTCCAAGGAAATTCAGCCGGTGAAGACGGTAAACTTTGTCATCCCTTTGACTGGGTCAGTGAACTCCTTCGACAGCTTCCTGACTAACTACGAGCAAGTCTGCCTCGCCAAGAGCCCAGACCGCTGTTCACTGCTGCTCGTCATTTTCTCTGAGTCACATGATCTGCGAGAGAACAGCATGCGCAGTAAACAGATTCAGCAAAAGCTTCTTTCACTCGAGGAGCGATACCCGGACATGCGCAATCAGATCATGGAAGTGGCTGGTGAGAGCATGACTTTAGCGCGAACTGTACAAATGGCGAATTCTGCATTTGAGCGAGAAGACCTTCTGGCATTTTTGCCAACTGACGTGACTTTTACCGAAGACTTCCTCTACCGCTGTCAACTGAACACATTCTCCGCAAAGAGGGCTTACTTCCCCATTGTCTACCAACGCTACGGGGACCAGGTGCAGGTGGACTCCCCCGGTGCAGAAGGGGAAGGAGCACCGGGGCTTCCTCCAGGGTACTTGGCTGACGTACTCAACCCGGCCAACGGCTACTGGGCCAACTCAGACTTCGCCACCTTCTCGGCATACAATGAGGACATACAGGTGTTTGACAACTTGCCCAACTCACCACGAGACCTACACAACATGTTCAAAGCGTCTGAGTACATGGGAGTGTTTCGCGCTCCGGACCCCGGACTGGCGCGACAGTGGAGGCAGCATGTCTGCTCCATGAGCAACTCGGTCGACAGGAAGAACTGCATACAGGAGATCAAGTACATGAACATGCAGTGAGCGCTTGGTGAATGATGGCGGGCGGGTCTAATGTGATATATGGAAAGGCTGGAAGAGAGTATATCATGGTGTGTGGTGAAGAGAGCAACGGTGATGTATAGGAGGGAGTGACTGCTTCTCATGGTACGAAATATAGTTGAGAAAGAAATCCTTGAACAATATCTATATATACTTTCATACTTGGCATATATATACTCCCTTGCTTTCTATACACACTTGTATATATATATGTATACACAGTATAACCCCGTTAAACCAAACTTAAAGGGACCCTAGACATTTGTTTGGATTACTACCAATCATTGGTTTAACTGAGCTTTGGCCTTGACTTTGACTTGTCTTTGGCAAAAACGTGGGTGCATTATGAATGTAATATACAATATATGTAGACACTTTGATTATTGTTTTTTATGTATAAATTTGCCTACATACAAACAAGGAGAGAAGCGTACTTGATATGGGATGGACAATCTTTATTCCTCGTCTTGGCTAGCAATAGATGCTTACCGGTTAAAGTTCAAAATCCGGGCCAACACTGGTGAAATATGGTGGCCAAGCAGTGGAGCTGGTGCTGGCGCCACTATCGAGTAGTCCCGGACTCGCAGGCACCGGGCAGCGATTGGACATTATTAGATATTACAAATATATATAGATGATCTCGGAGAATATATTTATTATTAACGTTTACTCCGGCCCTTTATATACACATAATATTATTATTATACTCCTTATATACAGTATAACCCCGTTAAATAAACCAAACGATCGTTTAATCGTAACTTTTTTCGGTGGCCCAGCAAAATACTACCATTTATCATATACAAACTTTGGTGGGGTCTCATATGACCTTATAACCACATGCAAGTTTGGTTTAATGTACCGGAAGTGGCCTGGGGCCCGACAATTTTGTTTGGATTAACCGATAATTTGGATTAACCGACTTTGGTTTAACCAACTTTTTTATATGATAAATGGTAGTGTAGTAGTCTGCACTGACCTCTCAGGAAAGTAACGACATAGACAGGTAGGCGTGGGTAGTATGGTGATATCAGGGAGCCTATGTGGTATAATGGTTAGCACACTGGCCCGCAATGCAAAGAGATGTGGGTTCGAGTCCTGCTCTAGGCGCAATATTTCCCATTTTCATCACCCCCATGACACTGGTTGCCGTGACCGTGATCCTATACATGCTACATGCTGGATGGTTGTTGAACCTGCCCTGTGAATATATGTGTAAGTACATTGCCTGTATGTATGTAATTGTAAGCATTAAATGACTTACAATTCCAGGGAGACGAGTGTAGTAGTCTGCACTGACCTCTCAGGAAAGTAACCACATAGACAGGTAGGCATGGGTAGTATGATGATATCAGGGAGCCTAGGTGGTGTAATGGTTAGCACACTGGCCCGGAATGCAAAGAGATGTGGGTTCGTGTCCCGCTCTAGGCGCAATATTTCCCATTTTCATCACCCCCACGACAGTAGTATTTTGCCGGGCTGCCGAAAAAAAGTTTGGATTAACCGATCGTTTGGTTTAACCAAGCTTGGTTTAACGGGGTTGTACTGTATATACGTATATCCTCTCTAACTGACCACATCCACAGGTCGGCCATTCCCCTGGATATTGGGTCCCGACAATACCATTGTAAGCATATTCTAACTCCCAAAATGGACCACTTAAAGTCGGTCCCAAAGTCAGTCAATTTAGAGAGGTTTTACTGTATATATATTCTCTGTGCATAAATAACATTTGGGAATAGTGAGAAAAACCCTACCGCCTGGGTAGTTAGTCCAGGTGCAGAAGGTGGCACCACAATGGATAGGTTCACAGGAAATGAATGCCGTCATATAGAGATGAAGAATATATATATATATATATTACCTCGGTACTAAGCCTCAGGCTATTCTTAGCCGAGGGAGAAGGAAGCACATCCGGGTCCAGCAATTAGCATAATCAACTCACGATGGGAGGACGTTCGTTGAGTTGCTCCGGCAGTTTTATATCTAAAACGACATACTAACTGTAAGTATGATTCCTTGGAACGGTAAATTTACTCATCAGATTAAATGTCACATAGAGAGGTAAGTGTGGGTCGGTGGTTTGCATCATGGAGCCTCGATATCCTGATGGTTAGGATGCTCGGCCCCGAATGGCAGAGATGTGGGTTTGCATCCCTCTCTAACCATGATCTTTTCATAGATATGTTTGCGATCCCCACCCAACCATCACCACAACATTATCATCATGACATGATTCATTCAGGGATGAAAGATCTCCGCGGGCGTAATCGATTAACATGACCCGGGCGATTCGGGTCATCCGAGTTGCTAGAATTTCAAATCGAACACCGCGAGCGGAGTTGACAAAGACAAGTGCCGTGTGCAAAACTACCCAACACCAGTAACCCACCTCTTGGCTGGGGTTTGCTAGGAACGATGATGTCACATTTCTGCTGGTACCATCCTGCAGGATAATAGCTACAAGTACCAGTCCTACATGTTTTTTTGTTGGTAATAACACAGATTAAGGAAATGGAAATATAACTAAACTATGCAATCATAAAAAACGTTATCTCCTATTTTGCTGTAGTTATATCGGTTATTAAACAAACAAAAAAAGTGTTTGATTAAGCCACCATTTTTTCCAACCCGGGCATGGAGGAGTGAATTCGATTATTCGACCCGAGTCTGTAGGATGTGCACATGCGCCAAAAAGTGGCTCAGGTGACCCGAGTTGATTAATTGATTACGCCCCGCGATTCCGTGGATTTCCAGGATTTGTCCATCCTGCAGCACCATCAGCGTAGATCTATACTAATACGTGGTGCAGACGCTACAGCACTATCATCGTATACCACTAATAAATGCTTCAAATGCTCCTAGCCGAGTCAAACCAATGACTTACAATGCATTGTAAAGTCGCCATGATGGCCCCTTGTCATAAGTCGGTACTCGTCCTGATATGACACATAAATGTTGCTCGGATGTAAAACCCCAACAAACAAATACCAACCCATAACACACACAACACACCACATAGACAATGTGACCGAAGCTGCGTACCCATTAGGCACATTAGCCACCTAATGGATCAAGGTGACCTTTCAATCACCTGCGGTCAGTGTACCCCTGCTTGTCGGGAGGCCCCAACATGGCCCGGCCCGGCGCCGGACACTGCCCCACGGCACCTCGGCACGGCGCAGACAACACTAGGGTCTCTATCCCCGCAACCTCTTCTTTTTATTTATGTGTGTGTGTGTGTATGTGTGTGTGAGTGAGAGAGAGAGAGAGAGAGACAGACAGACAGACAGACAGACAGACAGAGTGTGTGTGCGCGTGTGTTGCTTGGGGTTTTACATCCTAGCAACATCTAAGGTCATATCAGGACGGGTACCGAGTTTTGATAGTGTGCACTCATGGCAAATTTATAGTGCTGCCCCACTGGGTGATCAAGCTACCAGTACTGTGACCTCATATTCAACTCACATTATCCAGACACCGAGCCCACCAGTCCTTGCCATCTTCTAATAATGCCGAGCGCTTGGCTAGGAAGCGACAAGTATCAATTTAGTAAGTTATTGGTTTAATTCGACCTGGAATTGAACTCCCGACCTTCTGCACGCGAGTATGTGTGTGTCAATGTGTGTGTGTGGGTGTGTGTGTGGGTGTGTGGATGTGTGTATTTGTTGTTGTAGTTTTACGTCTTAGCAACATCTAAGGTCATATCAGGACTGGTACCGACTTGTGACAGTACATACTCATGGCGACGTTATAGTGCTGCTCCACTGGGAGACCAGGCTGCTGGCAACATTGATCCAATTTCCCACTCAGTCACATTATCCTGATATTGAGCTAACCAGTCCTTTTTGCCCTATCCAAGTAATGCTGAGTGCCAGGCTGAGGCTAGGTGGCGACAAGTATCAATTTCGTAAGTCAGTGGTTTGACTCGACCGGGAATCGAACTCCCGACCTGCCGCACCGGGACTGGGAGCCTGCGCTCTTCCGATATGTTTGTGCGTATGTGTGTGTGTGGGGGGGGGGGGCGTGCGAGTGTGCGTGCGTGTGTGTGAGTGCATGTGAGTGTGAGTGTGTCCTGCAGGCCGTCCTCGCCCCGGGCCGTCCTCACCCCGGTTCGGCCGTGCCTGAGGTGCCGGGGGCCCGTCCCACCAGACGGTGTATGTTTATAGTGTTTGCAAGGGTTGTCCGGCGGCGCTTCCCTGGTCCTCGCTTTGTGGGTGTAGCTTGACAGCTTTATCAGGTGTGCCCGAGGGTTGGTGGTGTTCAAAGCGGGCCGTATCTATTCATCTGTTCGGGGGTTGCCTCGCCTCCCGCCTCCCGCCTCCCATGCCGGGCGGTAAAACCCAGGTAGAATGACCGCCACACGCGTCGTCAAGGCAACCCCCGCGCACCGACAACCAGCTGGAAGTAGTAATGACTAACCACGGTGATTTCCCCACTAGCCCACCCTCCCGTCCCCACGCCCTCCCACCCCCACGCCCACCCTCACCTCCTCTGTCCCACCGTGTGATTCAACACAACAACGCGCACTTACACGGTGTCTCGGCATCGTTTGTTTGAATTTTACATCCTGGCAACATCTAAGGTCATATCAGGATGGGTGCCGACTTGTGACAATGCACACTCATGACGATTTTATAGATCTGCCCAACTGGGAGACCAGGCTGCTGGCACCATGACACAATTTCCCACTCGGTCGCATTATCCTGATACTGAACTTATCCGGATACTGAGCTAACCCGTCCTTTTCTTATCCTAGTAATGCTGAGCGCCAAGCAAGTTAGAAAAGAGTATCAATTTTGTAAGTCATTGGTATGACTCGACTCGGAATTGAACTCCCGATCTTCCGCATGGGAGGTCTACGCTCTACCGATTGGACCACCGCATCCGGTCTTAGTTTCTGTAGACTTACTTCAAACACTAGAATGCATTTATATCGACATATAATTGTAATTAGCCAAACTCAGCATCGTTGTACAACAGGTACACCAGCGTACCCCATCCACCAACAACACCTTCGTTAAAGCTGCATAGTCCGATGAAGCATCACATTTTCAAAATCAAAACAATTATCTAGATTTGATTCTACATATCTAACTTAGATACTGATACACTTATTAAGTATTTGTTGCCACATAGAAGGGAACGCTGAATCGATTTAATAGAACCTGTTACTGCAGAACCTTGTGGTATCAGAGTTTTGGCATGCTTGCCAAAATTATTTTCACATGTCTGAATTTCAAATATCTCAAAAGGTAGCCATTTCAATTAAAAGTTACTTCAAACTAAAGTAAGGTAAATAATAATGATTAATTTAATATATTTATCTCAGAAAAATGTCAGAAACTCAAGACCATCCGACTTTGCAACTTTAAAGTTGAATAATTTGATGGTTTTAATTTTCTGCCAGATTCTTTGAATTGGATATGAATTAGGTTGATCGTTGTAATCTCCTTTACTTTTAGCTTGGAAGTTGGAGTAACCTATATTTATTTATTTGACTGGTTAACTTTTACTGGTTTTACCGGATACGGTGTCCAAATCGGTAGGACTAAGAACAGTGCAGACTTCTCCTGGGGAAAGTCAGGAGTTTGAATCCCAGTCGAATGAAACCAATTACAGTATAACCCCGTTAAACCAAACTTGAAGGGACCCTAGAAATTTGGTTGGATTAACCGATCATTGGTTTAACCGAGCTTTGGCTTCGACTTTGACTTGGCTTTGGTAACAACTTTGGTGCATTATGAATGTAATATACAATGTGTGTGGACACTGTGATTATTGTTTTTAATGCATATACAGTTTAACCCCATTAAACCAAGCTCGGTTAAATCAAACGATCGGTTAATCCAAACTTTTTCGGCGACCCGTCAAAATACTACCATTTATCATATAAAAAAGTCTGAGATGAGCTTAAAACCACATGAAAGTTTGGTTTACCTGTACCGGAAGTGGCCTGGGGCCGACAATTTTGTTTGGATTAACCGATACTTTGGTTTAACCGACTTTCGTTTAACCAACATTTTTATATGATAAATGGTAGTATTTTGCAGGGCCGCCGAAAAAAGTTTGGATTAACCGATCGTTTGGTTTAACCGAGCTTGGTTTAACGGGGTTGTACTGTACTTACTAAATTGATACTTGTGGCTACCTAGCCCGGCGGTTAACATTACTAGGACGGGAGGGTTCTGCGGCCGCCATCTTGTCTTTTTGCATTCTCTCCCATTTCACCAACTCTGTGCCTATATGCATAATATGGGTAGCCATTTGATACTGGAGCCACAGTTTCTAGGTCATGTTCCATACTAATGTTATTTTCGCCCGTATTTAGACTACGTTGTCATTCACCCGTGTACTACAAGTACCGGGTGAATCTTTTATCTAGATATGATTATGACATTAGATGTTACCAGGATGCAAAACTCAACAAAAAAGCCAAACCGTTGAGGATGTAATGCTGTGGTGGCAGTATGGGGCAATATTCACATAGGAAGCTGATGTGAAAGCAAGCAAAGTTAAAGTTGCACAGTCCGATGGTTTTGAGTTTCTGTCATTTTTCTGAGATAAATATATTAAATTGATTGTTATAATCTACCATACTTTCAATTTGACGTAACTTTTATTTTAAGTGCCTAACTTTTGAGGTATTTGAAGTACAAACATGTGAAATAGATTTTGGCAAGCATGCTTAAACTCTGACTCCATAGCCTTCTACAGTAACAAGTTCTATTAAATTGACTCAGTCAGTGTTCCCTTCTATGTAGCAACAAATGCTTTGTATGTGCATCAGTATCTAAGTCAGATAAGTAGACTCAAATCTAGACAATTGCCTTGGTTTTGAAAATGTAATGCTTCATCGGACTATGCAACTTTAATTTTGGTGTGTACACCAAAATGTTGGACATAGGCTTTGTTTTAACACAGCAGCATAATGTATTTATTGTACCAAATTAAATAGCTGTATAATGAGTGGACCAGTATCTAACTTATTATATACGATCAAATCTAGGTATTTTTGGTTTTCGAAAATTTGAAGCATTCATCGGATTATACAGCTTTAATAATTAAAAAAAATGTAGGGTGAGCGGGAGAAAGAGAGAAAAAAAGAGAGAAACACCATCCAAGTAAATACACCGCCTAGAATACAAAGGGGGCGTCACAGAGGCCTGGGATTAGAAAAAAGCCCTGCGCAGACTACACGGAATATCGATGGATGGCTTTGTTGTCGAAATGATATTACTTTATCTATTTAAGGAGGCTCCGCTCGAGGCTCATCCGATACGAGGGGCTTAACCCGGCTATGGACACAGGCGGGCCGGTGTCTGGGCTCTGATTGCCCCTTATGACCTTCCCCCGACCTTGCCGTGTTGCAGGTATAGGAGGGGGCAGTGTAAATAACGCCCGGCAGAGGGCGTGGGGTGGGGTGGGGTGGGGCGGGGCGGGGCGGGCGGGGCGGGGCGGGGCGGGGCCCGGCGGGAGGTCGGGTCGCCATATGGACTGTGGGGCGCGCATGCGTACACCTCACATTCCTCACGCGCATGCGCAGGGGTCATCCCACCCACGGTACCCATCCACTCCTTGTCCAATCAGTCATTTCCAACTCCCAATCCCCCCCCCCCCACACACCCCACCACCGCCGAACTACACACCTCCCAGTCTCAAACTTTAGGATATATTTAAACTGTCGCGCTGTAATAACTTTCTCTATATGGTAATTTGAATTCCACTCAAAAGTAGCTCAATGCCGTTTCAAGGTACCATAACTAAGTTTATTTTATTTTATTGAGGCTGTATTTATACTGTCCATAGCATATAAGCCTGGGTACCCAGGCTTGTTTTCAATGCTGGCCAGTTGTAGTGTTGGTGTTATCTTACCACACAGTGGCTGCTGATAAGGTATTTGATTATTAATAATAGTAATACTAATAGTATAAGTATAATTTAAATATAAAACGCATCCTTTCCGTCCCTTCCCCATTCCTCACTTCCCTCCTCCCACCTCCCCCTTCCACTCCCATTTTCCCTCTCCAAATCCCCCTTCCCCTCCCCCATTTTCCCTCTTCAACTCCCCCTTCCTCTCCCCCCTCCTCCCGCCTCCGTCTTCTCCCTTTTCCCTCTCCATCTCCCCTTCCCACCCCCCTTTCCCCTCCCCACCCCACCCCTTCCCTCTCCCTCCCCCCTTCCCTCCCACATTCCCCTCTCTACTTCCCCCTGCCCCCTTTTCCACCTCCACCTCTACCTCCACCTCCCCCTTCCTACCTCTCAACCCCCGCCCAATACACACACACACACACACACACAACACACACCGACCGCTATATCAGAACCGTGCGCCTGGTCAATACGCGGTGTAGTTAGCCGTGTGCGCTCACCATCTGTGTAAGTGTTGGGTGGGTGTGTCGGAGGAAGAAGGGAGAGTGAGGAGAGGAAGGGGGAGGGATGGGGATGAACGGAGGGGGGAGGGGAGGGGGTAAGGGGAGCGATGGGGTGGGTGGGGAGTGCGTAGGTTGCAGGTGAGTTAATGACTACTGGGTGGATAATCGGTCACCCTCGTCAGCAGCCATCGGGTGGCCAACACCTCCCAATGGCTTCACGCGCTGCACACGCCCGACCCAACTAGCTCGTCCCCGCCCCCTGCAGCCGGTCACAGCGGGCGTCCACATAGAGCCTGCCCTGGCACAGCTCGCGGTCTTTACTCTTATGTAGCAGTCACACTACGACGACAAGGGGCGACGACAGCCCAGCGACAGCGACTACCGGTCTGTCGCCGAGTGTCGTCGGGTGTCGCGGAGGTGTCGCGCAGGTGTCGCCGCGACCCCTCCGCGTAACCTCCGTTTTCTCGCCTGTCGCCCGGTTGTCGCCGACTTTTTGGACATGTTGAAAAACTTCGACGACAGGCGACGACAGGCGATGTCGCTCGGCTGTCGATACGGTGTCGCTAGACTGTCGGTCCAGTGTCGATACGGTATTGTCTTTGTCGTTAAGGTGTCGTCTTTGTCGTTAAGCTGTCGTCACTTCTCTCTCCATAGCAGCTGTATGTGTGTCTCTGTGTCTATGTGTGTGTCTCTGTGTGTGTGTCTCTGTGTGTGTCTCTGTGTCTCTCTGTGTGTGTCTCTGTGTCTCTATATGTGTGTCTCTGTGTGTCTTCATATTTGGGACGGTCCTAACATCCCTCGAAGCAAGCTAAACTGAGCCATGTTTGCACCGTCCCATTCTTCATATTTCTCATGAAGACTGCTTCCTAACAGGTCTGCCGCATAAACCTACATGTTTGCACCGTCCCATTCTTCATATTTCTCATGAAGACTGCTTCCTAACAGGTCCGCCGCATAAACCTACATGTTTGCACCGTCCCATTCTTCATATTTCTCATGAAGACTGCTTCCTAACAGGTCCGCCGCATAAACCTACATGTTTGCACTGTCCCATTCTTCACTGTCCCATGTTTCTGTGTGTGTCTGTGTGTGTGTCTGTGTGTGTGTGTCTGTGTGTGTGTCTGTGTGTGTGTCTCTGTGTTGTGTATCTGTGTCTCTGTGTGTGTCTGTGTCTTTGTGTCTCTGTTGCTGTGTGTGTGTCTGTGTGTGTATCTCTGTGTCTCTGTGTGCGTGTCTCTGTGTTTCTGTGTGTGTCTGTGTGTGTGTCTCTGTGTTTCTGTGTGTGATAGTGAGTGAGAGTGTGATAGTGAGTGTGAGTGTGAGTGTGATACACTGATAGTGAGTGTGAGTGTGAGTGTGATAGTGAGTGTGAGTGTGAGTGAGTGTGAGTGTGTGTGGTTTATCGCACACACAGAGACGTGTCTGTGTCTCTGTGTCATGTCTCTGTGTCTTTGTGTGTGCGATAAACCACACACACTCACACTCACTCACACTCACACTCACACTCACTATCACACTCACTATCACACTCACTATCACACTCACTATCACACTCACTATCACACTCACACTCACTATCACACTCACTAGCACACTCACTATCACACTCACACTCACTATCACACTCACACTCACTATCACACTCACTATCACACTCACACTCTCACTCACATCCACAGCCACATCCACACCCACACTGAGACTCACACCCACACCCACACTCACACTCACTCTCTGTTTGTGTGTCTCTGTGTCTTTGTGTCTCTGTTGCAGACACACAGAGACACACACACACAGACACACACACAGAGACACACACAGACACAGAGACACAGACACAGAGACACACACATAGAGACACACAGAGACAGAGTCACACACACAGAGACACACACACAGATACACACACAGAGACACACACACAGAAACACACAGACACACACACAGAGACAGACACAGAGACACAGACACACACATAGAGACACACACAGAGACACAGAGTCACACACACAGACACACACAGAGACACAGAGTCACAGACACATACATAGAGACATACACAGAGACACAGAGTCACACACACACAGACACACACACACAGACACTGTCGTCCCGCTGTCGTCCCGATGTCGTCGGGCTGTCATCCGGATGTCGTCCGATTGTCGTCCAACTTAGCCCGAATTTGCATATGTCGTCGGGATTTCACAAAATCCCAGTCGCCGGGCTGTCGTCACCCCCTTGTCGTCATAGTGTGACTGCGACATTACGTCGGTTAGAAAGTGGCCAAATAGACTACATCACCTTTCCAGCACATCACGCATTCCACCATTGTGGCATGCGTGAAAGGAAAATAAACCCGTGAGAAGCACATGGCACATGTTAATACACTGGGTGCAGCTACGAAATGTGCTTGTTTCAGCTCATCTCAGCTCTTGTTTGATACATAGAATACCAATTAAAAAAATATATGTAATAAATTAAGATATTAATCTTTTATCCAGCATTGCATTTACATCAATCAATATTGATGTAAATTAGATTTAGAGAAATTTAGATTTAGAGAAATCTGGGCACTCAGTGTTAGAGCCATAGCCAGAGTGAGTTTGACTTAATTTATTCATGTTTTTATTTATATACTACGGTTAATGACATATGTAGAACTAGAAAATGAGTAGGGTTAATCATATATTGGTTATATATTTCTCTGAAACAAGTGTCTGTTGACACATTTGGCATTTTAAGATTTAGAATAAGAATTAATAATAGTGAAATGGCTTAAATCTTCATCAACAAAAATATCAGCCTTAAAGTGTTTTGTATGGAATTGTATGTTTCTTAGCTCAAAATGTTTAACTATGGCTAGTTTTGTCTTAGTTCTATTCATCAGATCATTATATTGAATGTGTGCATACATGTTTATGCTAAATTGTTATGTATTTCTATTAATTTTGAATAAAATGGAAGTTTTGCCCTATGCGTATCGGCAAACTCAATGGCTGTACACCTTTGCTTTGCTGCCAACGCCATTTTCAGCGCATGCGCAGTCGGAAAGGTGATCTCGTCTTTTGCAGGTAAAAGATCGAGGGGAAGAGGGAGAATAGGATTGATGGGAAGACAGGAAGAGGGAGAGCTGGAGAGAAACGGGAGACAATATGGGAAAAGAGGAAGAGGGAGAGCCAGGCGAGATAGAGCGAGACAAGATGGGAAGAGAGGAAGAGGGAGAGCCAGGCGAGATAGAGCGAGACAATATGGGAAGAGAGGAAGAGGGAGAGCCAGAAGAGATAGAGCGAGACAAGATGGGAAGAGAGGACGAGGTAAAAGAGGAGAGATAGAGGGAGACAAGATGGGAAGAGAGGAAGGGGGAGAGCAGGAGAGCTAGAAGGAGACAAGATGGGAAGAGACGAAGAGGGAGAACAGGAGAGATAGAGGGAGACAAGAGAGGAAGAGAGGAAGAGGGAGAGCCAGGAGACATAGAGCTAGACAAGATGGGGAGAGAGGAAAAGACAGAGCAGGAGAAATAGAGAGGAAAGGGAGCGATAGAGGGAGACGTGGTGGAGAGACAGGAAGAGAGAGGGGGAGACGGAAGGGGAATGTGACAGGAAGAGGAAAGGAAGAGGGATAGAATGAGATTGAGATGAGGTGAGGAGAGATGGGGGGGGGGGGGAGGGGGAAGGATGGAAACGGGAGGGGGGAGAAGGAGATAGAAGGGAAACGAAGAGGGAGAGGAGCTAAGAAGATGATGAAGAGAGGAAGATAGGAATGGGATGGAAAGGGAGAGGGGGGGGGAGAAAGAGACAGGAAGGGAAAAGAAGAGGGAGACGAAGTGAAGAGAGAGAAGGGGCCCAGAGAAGGAGAGAGGGGAGAGAAAGGAAGAGCGAGGGATATAAATATGCTAATTATAGATAAAGAGAGATGTAGATAGTTGAAGATGGGAGAGATGGGGGGGGGGGAAGAGAAGGGAGAGAGAGGATATGAAAGGGAGAGAGAAGGCAGAGAGAAAGTGTGGGGGGGGGGGATGAGAGAGAAAGCGAGCAAGGATAGAAGGGGTAGGGAGGGGCCTATTTATGTACATTTACGAGAGGGGAAAGGGAGGGGGGAGGATATCGATGGACATTTATTTCCTTTAGAAATGTGCAATACCTGCCTCGGGCACCCTCGACATATACGCACATTGTACATAACACAAGCACTGACACACAGACACACAGACATCCACCTCGCGTTCAATCAGCATTGTGAGATCCCCTGGAAGACATTGAAGCGTTTATTTATCACCGTAGCCGGAGGGGGGGGGGAGGGGGGGGGAGGAGGATGGGGATGGGGATGGGGAGGGCGAGGGGGAGGAGAAGGTGGGAAGGGGGGGGGGAGGGGGGAGTAAAAGGGGGGCGGCTATGGTTACAGATGCGGTGCCGCCAGCTAATCGCGTAAATGCGATAAGCCAATCTGTGATCTGACAGTAATTCGCGTAAATAGGACAATGATGATACAATATCAGCCGTCCATTTGGCATCTATGTGACTGGAGACTGTGGGAATCTTAGAGACAGGTATTTTCTACCGATGCATCACGGGCATTTTTGTTTGTTTGGTAGTAAGTGTAATTTTATTCAATGAATAATGACCGTTGTCAATGCCTGAGCTATGTGATCTTAAGGCCGTGAAAATAGAACAGTTTGTTACAATAGAGAAGTTATATATTGTATATATTACTCCATGTGTAATTTATATCATAAGAAAGCTGGTCGGTCGTTGGAATTCTACGTCCTGGCAACATCTAAGGTCATACCAGGACGGTCATAAGACTCATAAGAAAGCAAGTTGTCATAATTGACCATGTGTAATTCGGCGATCGGAGTCTTATGCCCTAACAACATATGAGGTAATACCAGCATGGATACCCACTTGTGACTGCACACTCATGGTGTGGATTTCATACACGGTGCTGCCCAAGTAGGATACAGTGCCGTGGGCACCATGGCCTGATATCCCACTCGGTAACATTATCCTGGCACTGAATCCTATCCTGGTAGTGCCAAACGCCAGGCACGGTTGCTACTGACGGTGTGATACCGTACCGGAGCAGCACTATGAAGTCACCATAAGTGCGCACTGTCACTAGTCGGTATCCGTACTGATATGACCTTAGATCTTGGTAGAACGGAAACCCCCAACAAATAATCATGTGATGTGAAGACAAAAGATACGTGGGTGAAGTGCCTGTTCCCGATAAAGCCCCAGTCAAACCTTACCGGACTGGGGAAGAGGACATGAACCGGACACTGTCCGGTCATGTACGGCAATGTCCGGTACATGTCCGGTACCCATCCGATGGTGTCCGGCTGTGTCCCGTGGTGTTCCGGTACAAGTATTGAACATGCACTAACCTTGAACCAGACACCACCGGACTGAAGTGTACGGTTGGTGTCCGTTTTAAGTCCGTTTCGTCCCTTTCATGTCCGTTACTCATCCGTTAGGTGTCCGTTTTGTATCCTGAAGAGTCCGTTGATGGTGCTGCGGGAATTCGGCCCTTCGGTTTTTGGCGCGTCCGTGAACAGTGCGGTTGGTGTCCGGTAGGTGTCCAGTTGGTGTCCGGTTGGTGTCCGGTTGGTGTCTGGTCCGTCCGTTTGACGTCCATTTGACGTCCGTTTAGCATCCGTTTAGCATCCGTTTAACGTCCGTTTCATCCGGCGACCATTGCAACAGTTTGTCACCGGACACCACCGGACTAACAAATTCTTTGTCCGGTGGTGTCCGGTACTCAGTCCGGTGAGGTGTGACTGGGCTTCAAGCAAAACGCGTGACGCTATTTACTATTGGACAGTGAGGTTGGTTATTTGTTGTCTTTTCTCTAACACCCAAACTCCAGTATGCAAGATTGTTTATTTGATGCGGACATAACCTGTCATGCCTGTATTTAAGTATCGACGAAAGGCCCGATAAACAAACCACATAACTGACCAGAGCATTGTATATAATACAATAAGCACAGTTACTGTACGCCTATCGCATCCATTACCAAATAGATATATGTTTGTTTGTTGGGGTTTTGCATCTTGGCAACATCTATGGTCATATCAGGAACAAGTAGGTACGAGCTGGCTTGTTTATATAATATGTATATATTTGTATATATGTATATAAGCCTGTCTCAAAAGGTGTTAAGAAATATAGGACAAAACTTTGTCCATTGTAACAATCAACATACTATCCGCTCATGCGGGATAAACTGATTTATGGTGTTTCATAATGCCAATAGAATACATATTGATTTGAAGCAAATGTCCTTGTGTTGTCAGTGTAACTGTTTTTGTGCTGCTTTGCGTCAATCGTTACACTGGACAACACACTTTGAATTATCACCTTTTGAGACAGGCTCATATACATGTACATATGTGTATATATATGTATATGTGATTTATAACGAATTATCCTAGTATAAAGATACGTAAGGGAATTATTATTATTATTGTTATACTCGATAAGACCCAACAATGTACCTGTGGCACCACCTGCAGCATGCTCGCCTCCAATGGATGTAGAACAGTGTTAGTCGCACCGGAGGCTTTATCTTTTCTCAATCATATATGTACATACATGCACATATGTCATATATGTACATATGTATGTATATGCATGCATGTGTATATATATGAATATATATGTGTGTGTGTATATGCGCATATATGTGTATATATGCATCTTAGACTTATATATATATATATATCTGATGTATATCCTCCATTGGCGCATTGGTGGAGTGCCCCCACTCCCGCTGTTGGGAGCTGTATACCGGTGCCCCCCCCCCCCCCTCGCGCCACACATACTGGAGGAATATATATATATATGTATATATTCGGGTCCGAATCTAATCTGAAAATGAAATGAACTCCTGCCTAATCATATCTAAATTGGAGTTTTAAATGTCTAGCCGTGAAATGTGGGTTAAAGCGCATCCAGGGCTGAAAGGCCACGCGCATGTTTAGACACGTTACTCATGACAACTGATTCTTATCTGCTGCTCCGCCCCGTTCAGCTGCCCCACCCTCCCCCTCTCTCCCCTCCTGCCCCCCCTCCTCCCTCTCCCCATCCACCCAACCTCCCCCCCTATCTCCCCCTCTCCCTCACTCCCACTCTCTCCCTCCCCCTCTCCCCCTCTCCCTCCCTCCCCTCTCTCCCTCCCTCCCCCGCTCCCTCCCCCTCTCTCCCCCTCTCCCTCCCTCCCCTCTCCCCCTCCCTCCCTCCCCCGCTCCCTCCCCCTCTCGCCCTCTCTCTCACTCCCTCCCCATCTCCCCCCATCCTCCTCTCCTCTCCCCCTCCCTCACCCATCTCCCCCTCCCCCGTCTCCTTCCCCCTCCCCCCTCTCTCCCTCCCGCCCCCGCCCCTCCTCCTCCCCCCTCTCTCTCCCCCTCCCTCCCCATCTCCCCCCTCCCTCCCTCCCCTCCCCTCCCTCCCCTTCTCCCCCCTCTCTCCCTCTCCCTTCCCCCCTCTCCCCTCTCCCTCCCCCCTCTCTCCTCCCCCCTCCCTCCCCCTATCACCCTCCCTCCCCTCCCTCCCCTCACCCTCCCTCCTTCCCCTACCTCCCCCCCCCCCCTCCCTCCCCCACTCTCCTCCCTCCTCCTCCATCCCAACCCAAAGAACCGACCCTCGGGAAATACAATGTTGTTACTATGTATACTTGTTAATTTCGAGGCATAAAGAGGGATAACAATCTAAACGTGCATTAAAGTGGTATAATGAGACAAAAGCACTAAACCCATTCACACTCACTCACCTAGATTGGATCCTCCATATTCTACATGTATAATAAAAAAAAATTATTGAACAGGATTTGCATGCCGTTACTATTACAACTGATAGTTTCAATTATGTAGCAAGCAGAAACTTTGCTGTACAGCTGGAAGACCAGTGCTCAGGCGCGGACAAAAGACATTATTCAATGAATAAACTACATTTAGTAAATCTAAACGTAAGTGTTTAGTTAGCAAACCCAGAGATTGTGGAGTATTAGCCTGGTTCAGTCAGAACTTGCTTAAATTGAAAGTGGGACCGATGAAATGGCACTCGTATTTAGTAGGAAGCAAATGGACATCTCATTTGTGATCCATTAAGGTATATTTTATATCAAAATCTACTCCATCTGGTTTTGGAGGTGTAATAAATACACACTAGGTAATTATCACGCAATATTTTTTAGCATATGTGGACCCCATTTCAAAATAGCTAGTCAGTTGTATCCGGATGGGTGATTCGGACAGAGGGAACCAGACACAGTATTGGTTTTGGGGAAGGTGATCATTTTATCATTTTATTTTAATGAAGATCAGTATATTTAATCTAAATCCAGGGAAGCTGACTCTTGAGGGACCAAGGAGTCCGCCGAAGAGGACGCCCAAGCCCAACCAGGAAGTCTTTAAGAGGGCGGGTGGGTGGGATAACCTTTGCTGCTGTTCGTCTTGAGCTGCTCTGCCGAGTGACTGTCTATGGGCTGGCTATGGGTTGGTGTGATGTGAGCAGTTCTGGACGCCTCCACCAGGGCGGCGCCCCCCTCCCCACCCCACACCCCCCGCCACCCCACCCAGCCGAATCAACCACAATTAGAAATTATGCGTCAATACTTCATGAATATTCGTCTTTACAAAATAACAAACCAAACGAGCAGTGCCACATTATCGTGATATATTCCACAACATGGCACTATTGACATTTAGTTTTGTTTGAGTAAATCGGCCATCTTTGTATATATTACAATCGGTATTGAATTACAAGAGATTATCGTTGGATAAATTAGGGATATTAACTAAAATATTGCATATCCAAAATTAATGTGGCATAGAGTTCCACCTTAAAATGTCAATGGAGGCATTCGACTGGGCCTCTCTATGCGAATATCAAAATATTTCCTTCCAAATTCCTATTCGACTGGGACAGGAAGTGGGTTTCTATACGTATGATTCGGATGCGTGTTGTGGCTCTATCCGCTCCATCCGTAAATCTTGTGGATAGAAAGGTCCCAGTCGAATGCCTCCAATGACTTTGTATAAATTTCTTGTCGCACATTTGGTATTTTCTGCACTTAGGTCTAGATAAGCGTATATTTAGATCTAGAATAAGAGCCATATACCACAGCTCATGTATGTGTTTATCCTGCTAGTCAAAAGGCTCATATAACATTTGGCGGTCAGCTTTTCTTATTTTATCCACATATCTATTATTTTGTTTACTTCATAGAAACGGATAAAGTATGAACAAGGTTCAGCAGTCCTCGAACGCATCCCTTTGTACCCAGTTCTTCTCGACACAATCGACATTGTCTGCAATGTAGACGTAGATCGAGACCTACCGTAGTATATATACTCTTGCACATTGTTCTGGTTATGAAGCCAAAGTCATATTTTGATGACAATCTTCCTTTTTATTCTAAAAGTAATGTCTTCCATACTTTCATTATTTCTCATTATCTTTGTTGGTTCATAACGAAGATAGAGAGTTAGTGCATATAATAGTTCAACAAGTCATATATATATATATGTATATATATATGTATATATGTGCAGATATGTATATATATATGTATATATATGCATGTATATATATGTATATATATGCATGTATATATATGTATATATATGCATATACATGCATATGTATACATATATATACATGCATATATATACATGTGTATATGTATATATATGCATCTATATATATATGTTTATATATGTATATATGCATATATATATATGTATATATATGTATATATATGTGTATATATGTACGCATATGTATATATATGTATATATGTATATATTATTATATATGTATATATATATGTATATATTATTATTATATATATTAGTTAATAATGTTATTCATCAAGTTCTATTAACCCATATGACCGAATTGGCTGTGTATCCATGAGGCCAGTTAAAGTTGCATAGTCCGATGAAAACATCAAATTTCCAAAACCAGAACAGTGATCTAGATTTGATTCTACATATCTGACTTAGATACTAGTGCACTTATCAAACACTTGTCACCACATAGAGCGGAATACCGAGCCAATTTATAGAACTTGCTACTGCAGAAGTCTATGGTGTCAGAGTTTTGGCATGCTTGCCAAAAATTAATGTTGTATGTTTGCACTTCAAATATCTCAAATGCTAGCCATCTAAAATAAAACTTACTTCAAACTAAAAGTAAGGTACATTATAACAATCAGCCTAATGTATTTATCTCAGAAAATGTCAGAAACTGGAAATCATCGGACTATGCAACTTTAACATTAACATGTTGTATATTGGACCATAAGATTAAGGATGTGCTTTGATTTGCAGCGTCATTGTTTACAGTCAGCCATATATATGTATATGTGTATATATATTATATATATTATATATATACACATAGATCAGACAGAATTATTCACCATGGAAATTTGATACAAGCAATGCCAGTTTGGTTCTACATCTAAAGGTGTGCAATAAAGATTTAAGAGAAGCTCTTATATATTATATGTCATCATCATCATGCTGTCGGTCGCGATGCGATAAAGACTGCTTTCATTACTTGACTGCCACTCTCCGCATTTCATGAAAGCTGCCTGCAAAAGTGCTGAAGTGCTGCTGGCTTTTGCAAGTTACCAGCGGCACTCTCTCGGGGAGCAAATAGAGGATTCACACCGGCAAGAACATGTCCAGTCAGGCGCAAAACTATTTGTCCCTGCAGTGACTGGTCGGGAGATGTTGGGAGTTCCATACATCAACCGCCCTTGATGCCTCCACAGTGACATGGTTTTCTCTTCAGGGTTTGCTCCCTTAGCCTTCGGTTCTGTCAAGAACCTGTACCACAAGGCAGTGGTTTACAACTTTGCAGGGCAGAGGCATCAAACTCCCTGAGGTATTGCAATACCTGCATACCAATAATATTATATGTATATATATATATATTATGCACATATACACACATATATACACTATATATAATGTATAAATACATTGCACATATATATATATACACATATAAATTATATTCATATATTATATATGCATATACGATATGCATATATCAACGTACACACAATAAAACCTCCCTAACCGACCACCTCTACAGATCGACCACCCTCCTATATCGATCCCTTTATTTGGGTCCCAACAATACCATTGTAAGGATTTTCTAACTCCCTAAACCGACCACCTCCCTAAATCGACCGAACATTGGGCAGACTTTAAGTAGTCCATTTAGTGAGGTGGTCGGTTTAGGAGTTAGAATATCCTTATAATGGTATTGTTGGGACACAAATAAGGCAATCGATATAAGAGTTCTCTGTGGCAGAGTGGTTAGAGTGTCTGACTTTTTTCTAGGTCAGACTCCTAATCTGAGGGTCGGCGGTTCAATTCCCTGTGCCCCCAGCTCTGCCAATTTGGATTTCCACCGCTGTGTATAACTTACAGCGTCATCAAAGGCCGGTTGCTCTCATATCATGTCTATGTGGTGTGGGAGGTTAAAAATCCCTTGGGTCGGTAAAAGTGTAGGCTCGGGCTTTCTATCGACCAGCAGTGGAGTGGAGAAGACCAGTCATCTGTGAGTGTGACTGGGATTTCCCCTGCTTGGGACAACTAATGTACCAAAAACAAAAAAAAAGAGTCAAATAAGTGTTCACAGTTCCTGTCTACCATTCGCTAAGAGATTGGTCGATCTGTGGAGGTGGTCGGTTAGAGAGGTTTTACTGTATATATGCACACATACATATGTAGCCTACACACATATGCACTATATATAATGCACACATATATATATATATATATATGTATATATATACACACACTCAGAACAACACTTGTTTGGTGCATATACATATAGAGCAGGTGATTCTGACGGACTGGACATGCGCCTGTGTGTGCGCTTGAAGTAAGTGCCTGGCGACCTGAGTCTGATGGTTACTTTACCAGGACACAGGTCTCACAATGCGACCTTGTGTGTCCCGCTGTGTGTACACTCGACTTTACCAACAGCTAATTCGCCATGCATTATCAATTTGATTCAAACGCACACAAATATTGAAATAGGAGATGATAGTGTAATGCATGGATGGATATTAGCATAACTGTGGGACAGGGTTTATAATACTATTTCTGTTAAATGGAGACCGGGGGGGGGGGGGCACATGTGCTAAAACTAAAGCGTTGGCTGAATTTGCTGAAAGAAGTTCACATTTGATATGGCCACTGTGTGGCACTGTACCGAATTGAGGAGCATGACTTGGACCCTGTTCACACCTTTCTATATACCAGATAGGATGGCTAAATGAGTTTAGCGTCTGTCTCTTGTTTTGGTAGTTTGCGAACCATGGTCGAGTCAACGCAAAGACTTAAAAAGTTGATACTTGTCGCTTCCTAGCCAGGCACTATGTATTATTAAGATAGGGCAAGGATTGGTTGGCTCAGTGTCAGGATAATGGGACTGAGTGCGATCATGGTGCTGGCTGTCTGGTCTCCCAGTGGGGCAGCACTATAAAGTCGCCATGAGTGCGCACTGTCACAAGTCAGTAACTGTCCTGATATTAACATAGATGTTGCCAGGATGTAAAACTCAGTCGCATTATCTTGACACTGAGCCAACCAGTACTTGCCATATCCTAATAAGGCCGAGCACCAGGCTAGGAAGCGACAAGTATAAATTTATAAGTCATTATTTTGACTCTACCGGGAATCGAACTCCCGACCTTCCGCACGGGAAGCCGATTCGGCCATTGCGCCCGGTGTTGCTAGGATCTAAAACTCCAACAACCAAATAACCAACTTCTAGGGTATATATACCCCCATAACCATCCTAAGATTCCTATATATGCGAATGTGCCTAAATAACCCGATCAATAGAAATTGGCACTATCTGTGTCTAAAAACTACTGACACCAGGGACTGCCGAGGTAAATAGTCCTGTGGTAGTTTAGTTTATATTCTTATACTACTGGTGCACTGTAGTTATGACTATGACTAAGTATGAGGCAAAGCATGTGTGACAATGCATACATTCTAAACACATGCGCAAATAGACCAGGTCATAAATGTTTCCTAACCACCTAGGCAGCATCCAGGATCCGTCTCCAAGGCGTCTCCGAGACATCTCCGAGACATCTCCACGATGCCTTTTGACTTATTTCCGTTTAGGGTACGTCTCCGAGGCGTCTCAGAGATGTCTCCCTTTTCAGACAGGAGACAAAAAGCGCCTTGAAAATGGCCGCCGTATTCAGTGGTTTCAGCCATTCAGAGCGCTTCTTTTTCATTGAAAATGGCTGCCGCCTATGGGGGGTGGCCATTTTCTAGGCGACCAACTGCTTTTGCCGTTCAGACTAGCATGACGTTAGGGATTTCCCCGAGAAGTCTCCGAGGGGCACCCTGAATGCGGCCCAGGCATTCTTTGCCACAAATATAAACACGCGAACACCAGAGAGAAAGTACCGCAAGCATTGACCGCAGCTAGAAAAAAATACCACAGCATTGTGTTGTTGACCGTTGGGAGGGCGAGCGCCCCGCATCGACCAAGTCCCCAACCCTCCAAGCCACCCTCCCCAACCAGGCAGCTTTCAGTTCCAAAGCTCCGGTTCGCCCACTTGAGTGTTGGTGGTCGCGCTATCCGTGAATAGCTACTTAGTGGGGATGTGAAGGGTTCCTCGTCAACCTTTCTACCTGTCCACAATGCACCGCAATGGACGCGGCGCCGAGTGTGTGTGTCGCCATGGTGACAGCGTCGCGTCGTCTGCCCACGCCGTGTCAAAACCCCGATACAGTCACACTCAGATTAGTCACACTTTGACCACACTTATAGTTATACTTATACTTATAGCATCAGCCACTAACAGTAACACTCATATCAGCTTGTTATCACAGTTGGTTTGTTGTTGGAGTTTTAGGGCCTGGCAACATCTAAGGTCATCAGGACGGGTGCTGACTTGTGACAGTGCACACTTATGGCGACTTCATAGTGCTGCTCCACTGGGAAATCAGACCACTGGCACCATGACCCAACATCCCACTCAGTCACATTATCCTGACACTGACATAACCAGTCCTTTCCCTATCCTATTAATGCTGAGTACCAGGCTAGGAAGTGACAAGTATCAATTTTAAAGTCATTGGTTTGACTCGACCTGGAACTGAACTACCGACCTTCCGCATGCGAGGCCCGCGCTCTACCGATTAGGCCACCTCGCGCGGCGTATATATAAATTATAACATGGTAATTGGCATGGTATCACAAAGAGCACCCAACACTTTTCTTATTTTTAACTCTTTGCAGAAATGGAAGCAAAAACATGAAATGAAACTTTTCTGTGGTGGCTTTGTTTTGCTTTGTTTTGTTTTTATTGCTGTAGTTTTACGACTACTTGCTATGGCCCGATTATGCTTCAGAGTATACAGAGTATACAACAATAATATAAAAACAACTGACTGAAATATATAGGGCTTTGTTGAGACGAACCAAACTGAACCACTAGACACCATAACGTGTCATTTACAACTTTTCGGAGCTCCGGGCGCAGTGGCCGAGTCGGTAGAGCGCGTGCGGGCGATCGGGAGATCGGGAGTTCGGTTCCCGGTGGAGTCAAACCATTGACTTATGAAATTTATATGTGTCGCTCCCTAGCCTGGCGTACATCATTAATAGGATAAGGCAATGACTGGTTAGCTCAGTGTCATGATAATGTGACTGAGTGGGATATTGGGTCATGATGCCATTGGCCTGATTTCCCAGTAGTGCAGCAGTATAAAGTCACCATGAGTTTGTGGTAGGACCCATCTGTAAATACAGGTCCGATTTCACTTCAGTCAACACGCAGAGCTAATCAGACCAGATGGGATGAACGAATGAGTTAGAGCGTCCATCTCCCATGTTGGTAGACCATGGGATCGAGGGTTCAAACCCTGGTCGAGTCAAACCAATGACTTAAAAATTGATACTTGTCGCTTCCTAGCCAGACGCTCGGCATTATTAGGATAGGCAAGGATTGGTTGGCTTATTGTCAGGATAATGTGACTGAGTGGGATATCAGGTCATGGTGCTGGCGGCCTGGTCTCCCAGTGGGGCGGAACTATAAAAGTCGCCATGACTGCGCACTGTCACAAGTCGGTACCCGTCCTGATATGACCTTAGATGTTGCTGGGATGTTAAACACCAAACAAAGCAAACAAACAAACAGAACTAATCACGTGACCGCCTATAGCTGTGTAGGCAGCCAGGCGAATACGATGCACTTCTCATTTGCTTACCACTCTATAGTTATAGTTAGTTAGTTATTGAGGGGTGTGTGACCTAGCGACCACTGGCTGCAGAACTGCAGCATTGATAAACGGCGCCGTTAAAACGGCCCGTTTTTGGTGGTTTGTGGGGTGTTTTTATTAGGGGGAGTTTCTTCTTTCTTCACATTCTATAAGGCTCCGAGCTTATATTATAAGCCCAGGTTTGTCTCTGGATATGGTGTGTGGTCTGTGGGTGAGCTTGTGGAGGAGAGGCAGTTGGTTGTTGGAGTTTTACATCCTGGCAACATCTAAGGCCATGTCAGGACGGGTACCGACTTGTTACAGCGCATACTCATGCAACTTTATAGTGCATGCCCCACTGGGTAATCAGGCTTTCAGCACCATGATCTGATATCCCACTCAGTCACATTATCCTGACACTGCGCTAACCAGTCCTTGCCCTATCTTATTAATGATGGGTGCCTGGCTAGGAAGTGACAAGTATCACTATAAGTCATTGGTTTGGCTCGACCGGGAATCGAACTCCCAATCTCCCTCACGGGAGGCCCGCGCTCGATACTGATTCGGCCACTGCGCCCGTTCGCGATGCACTTCTAATTTGCTTACCGCTCTATAAAATAGAAGTATAAAGCGGGCATTCCTTACACGCGGTATGCGGTATGCGACATGCGGCATGCTGCATGCGGCATGCGGTATGCGAATGGCAGCATTCCTTACACGCGGCATGCGGCATGTGGCACACGACTGGCTATATTTAAAAAATAAAAATAAACAATTATTCTCCATACTGCTCTGTATATGACCAAATATTGCATTTATATCTATGTACCTTTTCGTACGTCACATGGGGTTCCTACCTTTATTATAACCAAATTATAGATAAGTATTCATATTTCTGTGCATATGGTAGCATTTTTAGCTTTCCCATAACCGTCAGTCCCCCGATTGGGACGGTCCTAACATCCTAAACTGAGCCATGTTAGGACCGTCCTTTTCGGTCAACAAAATCTGGGATGGTCCTAACATCCCTCGGAGCAAGCTAAACTGAGCCATGTTAGGACCGTCCTTTTCGTTATAATTGCCAAATTATAGATAAGTATTCATATTTCTGTGGATCTGGTAGCATTTTTAGCTTTCCCCTAACCGTATGTCTCCCGGGTGCCCAGCTCACCATGTGTTTCCCATCCTAAAGCTAGGATTCCTTACACGCGGTATGCGGTATGCGAATGCGAATGCGGCAAAAAATCGAAAAGTATCTAAGTCAATGGGGGTGATTCCT
>CM059188.1:44739777-44777662 GCA_030323885.1 Branchipolynoe longqiensis
CCAGGGAAGCCAGCCAGGGAAGCCAGCCAGGGAAGCCAGCCAGGGAAGCCAGCCAGCCACCCAGCCAGCGTTCTTAGTAGTCTTACCGATTCGGCCATCCCGCCCGATGTGGGTGGGGTAAGGGGTTGTCAGAGGTGGTGGGGGGGAGGGGAGGGTGCGTTGCGGGGTGGTGGCGGCGCCGGTACCGGGGTGTTTCGCGCTGATCTATCCGCGAACCGGCTAGACGCTTGAGCCGTCGGCGTCTCGGACCTGTTGGCCTGGAAGCTGATCTAATACCTGCCCAGGGACGCCGGCTCCGGCCCCATGCACGGACCACGGACACACACATCCGTCAGGAGATGGATTTTCTTCTCTCACTCTGTAATCTTTCTTCCCCTCTCCCCTCCGCCCCACCTATTCTTTTTTAATGTGGTTTTGTTGATATATAAATTATCCTGAACCGTGGTAATAAAATAGACGCACGCTGGGTATTTCCCGGACTGTGTTCGGTGAAATGGCCTGGCGGTGTATGTTAGAACTAATAGAAGTGAGCTGCTCACGGCGCAGATTGATTCAATTATTTGTTTGCGAACCTAAGTTCATTTGTTGGTGCTCAGAACGCCGGACCTCGGCGCAGATTGAGTCGCTCGGTGCACATCCGGGCGTCTCTCATTGTCACGTGGGTTAGGGCGCGCGTATTACTCAAACTTCATCCTCCCACCGCAGGCAGGCAGATAGATAGATAGACAGATAGATATATAGACAGATAGCTAGATAGGTAGATGGATAGATAGATAGATAGAACAGATATATACAAACAGACAGAGACACACATTCAGACTGACACACAGACTGACAGACAAAGATACTAATACTGAATCACCACATACTATACACACAACTTCCTACTTCCCTTCCCTCCCCTCCTCTCCCTTCCCCTCCCCTCCCCTCCCCTAACACACACACATATACACACACATATACACAACATTGCCATCACCAAGTTCACACATCCTCCCACCCCAAAGACACAAGCAAACCCCACTAACAGTAACACGCCATCCCACCCAACATACATACATATAATATACACATAAATACATACATACAATCGCACATGCACACAAACTCTCTCACACACCACTACTACCGCGCCTTACCACATTTCCATACTCCATACACTCCTCCGACTCCCCACCCCGCCAACCCTTTTCTCTTCCGATCACCCCCCCCCCCCTACACACACCCACACCGCCTGAGTGAGATGCGCATGCCCAGACCGTGGCGGTATCCAGGGCCCCGGTCTCACTTGACACGGCGACTCAGTAGATCTTCCGACCAGCCCGGGCTGGCCACTTAAACCCTCGCTCCAGCCCCCCCCCCCCCCCCCCCCATCACCGTCACCAAGAGAGGGCATAAATCCACGTCTCTAGTTAGTCATCCGGTCCACTAACCCTGCCCGCTCAGGCTCCCCGACCCCCACCCCACCCCCTCCCTCTCCCACTGGTCCACTCACATCCCATTCCTCAATCACATGCTGCATCATCATTACACACAGAGGACTCTCATTCACCCAGACCAAGACAAATAGCATATATAAAAGGCACAGCCAACAACCAGCAAAACAACGGAGTATGCACTCCCCCCACCCCACCCCCACCCCACTCCACCCACATCTGTGGCTAAACTTTTGTCTACTTTATAAATAAAGTTACACTTGGCATAGTTGAAGGATAACTTCTTGTTTTATTGACACACTATGCAGAGAACAGGGAGATGAAGACAAGTTACATTTGGCATAGTTGAAGGATAACTTCTTGTTTTATTGACACACTATGCAGAGAACAGGGAGATGAAGACAAGTTACATTTGGCATAGTTGAAGGATAACTTCTTGTTTTATTGACACAGCTATGCAGAGAACAGGGAGATGAAGACAAGTTACATTTGGCATAGTTGAAGGCTAACTTCTTGTTTTATTGACACGGCTATGCAGAGAACAGGGAGATGAAGACAAGTTACATTTGGCATAGTTGAAGGATAACTTCTTGTTTTATTGACACGGCTATGCAGAGAACAGGGAGATGAAGACAAGTTACATTTGGCATAGTTGAAGGATAACTTCTTGTTTTATGGAAGGCCATAGACACAGTTATGCAGAGAAGAGGGAGATGAAGATAAGTTACATTTGGCATCGTTGAAGGATAACTTCTGTTTTATTGAAGGCCATTGGCAATGCTATGCAGAGGATAGGGAGATGATGCTATCTCCATCTGCTGGTGAATCATTTACCTACTATAAAAGGAAAATATGTTCCGAAAGTGAATTTCTTAATTCACTTTCCCTTTCAATTTTTGTTATATGTAAGTTGTAACTTGGCTAATTGGATCGAAATAGCCTCGAGGGAAGGCTGGGAACGCCCTGTTCTCGGCATATTGTCGGTTATAGCTTTCAATTAAACAGAAGTTATCCTTCAAGTATACCAAATGTAAGCTTTGTTTAATTAATCTAGTTTAGTTCCTGGTCTAGTCGCTAGGTTATTTGAGCCCAGGGAGATCTTTATGCAATGAGCATATTAATATTAACCTGTTCTAAAACTTGTAATTCAAATTTTTTATTTGATTTTCCCAATGAGATAAATCAAATTAAAATATTTATTGATGTGATTTCTTCCATCATTTCTTGCAACAAGAACTTTTGTGTATATGCAATCATTGCTCACTATAAATATAATTGAAATATATCTTTTAATTTTGAAATTCTTTGCCATTTAGATACAGATAACATTCTTATTTGTGTTTTTTTGTACAATGTCTAGCATTCTTGTGCTCCTTTGCAAATACTAACGGTAGGTACTCCAAAGTGATTTCTATTTTCAACAGGTCAGTATTACAAGTTATATATCTGTACAGATCTTTTAAATTGGATCTCAATGATATAAAAATCATTTAGATCGATTGAATAGCTGCAAAGTTATGAGTGTTTAAAGATTGATTTTTTTTACCCCGATTTGTGCACATTTCCAAATTAGCAAAATCTTGGTTTTTAGGGTCCCACCTGGAAGCTATTTTGCATATGATCTGTCCAATATTAAAGAATCTCAATCTCTATAGTACAAATAAGAAGCTCAATTTTTTACAGACCATCACTGTTAGTATTCTTTCTGAAATTTCATGTCAAACTTGCTAAATTCCTTAATTTTCAGCAACCACCAATAATAAATTCAGTAAAATAAAGAAAAATAGCATAACTCCCATTCTAATTGTCCTATCACAGCAATATTTATACCAAAATAACCAGAATTAAAAGCTCTACATGATGACATAATTTTCTAACTGATCAGAGAAAGAAAGCCAACATTCACTTTTAGGCATCGCAAGCTGACAATAAAATTAAGAAAAATAGCATAACTCCCATTCTAATTGTCCTATCACTGCAATCTTTATACCAAAATAACCAGAATTAAAAGCTCTACATGATGACATCATTTTCTAACTGATCAGAGAAAGAAAGACAACATTCACTTTTAGGCATCGCGAGCTGACAATAGCCACATTCTTGCAGCAGTCACTTCTCAGACCAACCTTGATGCGCATGATATAAATCTCAACCAAATATTGTTCTGGTTAGGTAGAGGAAGACTTAAGCTTTCTGATGATATAATTTTCAAAACGATCCTGATCAATTTTCACTGAGGATTAATGTCTTAATGTTTTCACTCCTTCAGTTCAATCAAATTTGCCACTCAAAAACAGTCATGCTTAATATGTTAATGAAACCTAGATTCTTCTGTCTTTCATTGGTGGTTATTTTTAGCTCAGGTCACTGTACTCACCAAGGTATCAAGTTTAGGGAAGGGAGTAGCTCAGACTGGATGAAAACAAAATCGGCGAGCATGCTCAGAGCTGCCGATGGTACCCGCCAACAAGTGTCCATTGACTGTGATTTATTTCATAATGATAATTAAAAATCAGACACCCTAAAAGACAAAAGAACAAGCTTTAATTTGATATAATTATTATTTCAAACCAACCAGAATTAGTGGAGCTTCAAGCCTTTTTAAAACGGTTAAAATAGGTCAAATTTCGCGCTGCGGACACCGTATACGCCCACTTTGGAGTACCTACTAACAGAAAGCTTAAGTGAGCTGTCCTGGCAACATCTAAGGTGATATTAGGAAGGATAGCGACTTGTGACAGTGCACACTCATGGCGACTTCATAGTGCTGCCCCGCTGGGAGACCATGCCACTCAGTCACATTATCCTGACACGGAGCCAACCAGACATTGCTGTATCCCAATACTGGTACATAAAGCTGTGTGTAGTTTTATGTACCGCTATGTGAGTGGCTGTGAGTAGATGTGCATGGCTGTGTGTGCAGCTGTGTGTAGCTTTATGTACCGCTATGTGAGTGGCTGTGAGTAGTTTCATGTACTGCTATGTGAGTGGATGTGTTTAGCTGTGAGTAACTGTGCATGCAACTGTGAGTAGCTGTGTGTAGCTTTAAGTACCACTATGTGAGTAGGTGTGAGTAGATGTGCGTGCAGCTGTGTTTGCAGCTGATTGTAACTTTATGTACTGCTATATGAGTGGCTGTGTGTAGCTGTGAGTAGCTGTGTGTGCAGCTGTGTGTGATGTTCTGAGTAACTGTGTGTAGCTTTATGTACCACTATGTGAGTAGATGTGTGTAACTGTGTGTGCAGCTGTGAGTAACTGTGCATAGCTTTATGTACCACTATGTGAGTAGATGTGTGTAACTGTGTGTGATGCTGTGAGTAACTGTGCGTAGCTTTATGTACCACTATGTGAGTAGATGTGTGTAACTGTGTGTGCAGCTGTGAGTAACTGTGCATAGCTTTATTGTTCACTATGTGAGTAGATGTGTGTAACTGTGTGTGATGCTGTGAGTAACTGTGCATAGTTTTATGTACCATTATGTGAGTAGATGTGTGTAACTGTGTGTGCAACTGTGTGTAACTGTGCGTAGCTTTATGTACCACTATGTGAGTAGATGTGTGTAACTGTGTGTAACTGTGTGTGCAGCTGTGAGTAACTGTGCGTAGCTTTATGTACCACTATGTGAGTAGATGTGTGTAGCTGTGTGTGCAACTGTGAGTAACTGTGCGTAGCTTTATTGTTCACTATGTGAGTAGATGTGTGTAACTGTGTGTGCAGCTGTGAGTAACAGTGCATAGCTTTATGTACCACTATGTGAGTAGATGTGTGTAACTGTGTGTGCAACTGTGAGTAACTGTGCATAGCTTTATGTACCTCTATGTGAGTAGATGTGTGTAACTGTGTGCAGCTGTGAGTAACTGTGTGTAGCTTTATGTACCACTATGTGAGTAGATGTGTGTAACTGTGTGTGCAACTGTGAGTAATTGTGCGTAGCTTTATGTACCACTATATGAGTAGACGTGTGTAACTGTGTGCAGCTGTGAGTAACTGTGTGTAGCTTTATGTACCACTATGTGAGTAGATGTGTGTAACTGTGTGTGCAACTGAGTAACTGTGCGTAGCTTTATGTACCACTATGTGAGTAGATGTGTGTAACTGTGTGTGATGCTGTGAGTAACTGTGCGTAGCTTTATGTACCACTATGTGAGTAGATGTGTGTAACTGTGTGCAGCTGTGAGTAACTGTGCATAGCTTTATGTACTGATATGTGAGTAGATGTGTGTAACCGTGTGTGCGACTGTGAGTAGCTTTATGTACCACTATGTGAGTAGATGTGTGTTGCTGTGTGTAGCTTTATGTACCACTATGTGAGTAGATGTATTAACTGTGTGTGTGATTGTGCGTAGCTTTATGTACCACTATGTGAGTAGATCTGTGTAACCGTGTGTGCGACTGTGAGTAGCTTTATGTACCACTATGTCAGTAGATGTGTGTTGCTGTGTGTAGCTTTATGTACCACTATGTGAGTAGATGTGTGTAACTGTGTGTGCGACTGTGAGGAGCTTTATGTACCACTATGTCAGTAGATGTGTGCGACTGTGAGTAGCTTTATGTACCACTATGTGAGTAGATCTGTGTAACCGTGTGTGCGACTGTGAGTAGCTTTATGTACCACTATGTGAGTAGATGTGTGTTGCTGTGTGTAGCTTTACTTACTGCTATATGAGTAGCTGTGTGTGGCTGTGTACCGCTATGTGAGTGGTTGTGTGTGTAGCTGTGAGTAGCTGCTCAAGGCAGTCCAGTTGCTCAGGGAGCAGCTCCAGTGCCTGTACCAGGCACTTTGCGTCCCTGAGACTCGAACAGCTGCGCAGGGGACGCCGGGAACGGACGCGCAAGTGTTTGCATTACCTATACTCGCACCTCTGCACATGATTTAGCCACATATGTTACTTCATCAACGCTCAGCAGCAAAAAAAGAACCCCATAAAAATACCCACACAAGGCAAAGCAGTAACTATATTTCTATTAAGTTATCATTTTTAAGCATTCCTAAGCCAGCCAGCCAGCCAGAGTTTTTGCCTTGAACTTGAAGCGCCTGAGGCTTTTCCTACTAACCACTTGGACAAGTAAATCCCCCCCCCCACACACACACACCACCACATCACACACACACACTTACACAGACACACTTACACAGACACACCAAGCACCCGACCCAAAGCCAGACACCAGCCAAATCCTTAAAGTTTGACCGAAGGCTTTCGAAATAATAATAAAAGAAAAAAATAAGCGGTCCTCAAAACTTTTCATACAACTAAAAAAAAGAATAGAATCGGGATGCAAATTTGGCAGAGAGCAAAACGCCTTGCAAAGAAGGGATGCGAGTGAACCTCCACGTTTTTAGTGGCGGCTTTTTTTGGTAATCAGTCCATTTCCAGCGTTGTTGTGAATATGCAATGCGAGCCCACTTAAAACTCAGCTGCCGTCTAGACAGAACTTCCTGGTTTCCTACTTAAGAATCTAGATCAATCCCCTGTCGCTTCACCCCCCCCCCCGCCCCACACTCCTCTCCCATCCTTGATTGAGAGGAAGTGAGCAGGACAAATCGCAGAAGACAGGAAGCAGGAAGTTGCTGGGGAAATAGAAAGGGTTGCCATAGTTCACGGTAAAATGTATGTGTGAATATTACCCGACAACATAAAGGGGGAGTCAGCAGGGGGGGGGGGGGGGGGTTATGTGTTTGGGAAAAAACACCGCAAAAAACCTAGTTCAATCTCATCCATTCCGTGGTGCACTGAACAAGCGGCGGGTGAGTGGTGGCTCCCCCTGTGGGGGTCATCCCTCATAACTCAGTGGATTATGCCACTCTGGCGCTTGACTTGTATTGATGCCGTAACCTGCCCAGACGGCGTCTGCGACAACCATCAGTCACTGCACACCCGGTGTCTGCTCCCAGAATGACCTCACAATTACCAAAAACAAACACCACGGTTATGGTACACAGTGTCGTAGTAGGGAGGGAGGGAGGGAGGGAGGAAGGGAGGGAGGGAGGGAGGGAGGGAGGGAGGGAGGGAGGGAGGAGGGAGGGAGGGAGGGGAGGGATTGAGGAGGGAGGGGAGGGAGGGAGGGAGGGGAGGAGGGACGGAGGGATGGAGGGATGGGGGATGGAAGGAGGGGGATGGAGGAGGGGAGGGGAAGGGAGGGAAGGAGGGGAGGGAGGGAGGGAGGGAGGGAGGGGAGGAGGGAGGAGGGATGGGGGGGGAGGGAGGGAGGTAATGAGGGAGGGAGGGAATGAGGGAGCGAAGGAGGGGGAGGGAGGGGGATATGGGGAAGGGAGGAAGGGATGGGAGAGGGAGGGAGGGAGGCGGGAGGGAGGGAATGAGGGAGGGAGGGAAATGAGGGAGCGAGGGAGGGAGGGAGGGGGGATGGGGAAGGGAGGAAGGATGTGGAGAGGGAGGGAGGTTGGGAGGGAGGAGGGGGGTGGTGGAGGGCGGAGGAGGGGGGATGGAGGGAGGGAGGGGGAGGGGAGAGGGAGGGAGGGCTGAGGGAGGGGGGATGGAGGAAGGGGGGGGGGAGAGGGAGAAGGGAGGGGGGGAGAGGGAGGAAGGGAGGGGGGGAGAGGGAGGGAGAGGGAGGGAGAGGGAGGAAGGGAGGCAGGGAGGGAGGGAGGAAGGGAGGGGGAGAGAGGGAGAGAGGGAGAGAGGGGTGAGGGAGGACGGCAGGGGGAGAGTCGGAGGGAGGAAGGGGGTTGAGTGGGAGGGGGAGGGGGAGGGAGGAAGGGGGAGGGGAGGAAGAGAAGGGGGAAGAAGGGTTGGGAGGGATGGAGGGAGGGAGGCCGGAAGATAGACAAGGGGAAAGAGACTGCATATGTATGTGTATGTATATACGTACATATGTATGTGTATGTATATATATATGTACATACATATGTGTATGTATATATGTATGCATGTATATACGTATGCATGCATGTATGTGTGTAGATATATGCATGTGTGTATGTAAGTATATATATGTATGTATGTATGTATGTATGTATGTATGTATGTATGTATGTATGTATGTATGTATGTATGTATGTATGTATGTATGTATGTATGTATGTATACCCCCAATAGGAGATGTTTAATTGTTGTGCTAGGGGGTCGTTAAACAAATGTATGGATATATACAAGCATGTATGTACATGTGTATATATGTACATATGTAAGTATGTATAGGTATGTATGCATGCATACATGTGTATGTATGTACATGTGAATGTAAATATGTACATGTGAGTATATGTATGTACGTATGTATATATATACATGTGTATGTATGTATGTATGTATGTATGTATGTATGTATGTATGTATGTATGTATGTATGTATATGTATGCGTGACCGTGTGTGCGTGTGCGTGACCGTGTGTGCGTGTGCGTGACCGTGTGCGCGTGTGACCGTGAGTGTATCGAGGGTCGCCCCCAACTCAACCCCTGCTCCAGCCCCCGACAGTCTTCCAGACGCGGCCATCTCCCTAAGGTGGAACCGGAAATCACCTGTTTCAGCTGCGCGTGCGCGTTAACTTGAGATGGCATGCTTTTTCAGCGTCTGGCCCAAAAGAATCCCCGCGTTATTTGTAATTCGCCGTTACTTCCCATACAAAGTCACGTATGTATAATGTAGTATGTATTTAATGGCGACTAACTCAGCTGTCTCTTGAGATTTCCAACAGGTTTAAAAAAATCAAAATCAAAATCAAAAGCTGTGTTATATGCATAATACAAGCATCACCACCGCACTAACTGTGTTAGACTTCTAACAGTTGTTGGTGGTGCCAATCAGTGACCGGTTATTGATGCGACCCCCCCCCCCCCATAGTCTAGCCAACGTGATCGATCATTGTCGGCTGATAACCAATCAGCATCCAGGTCTGCGTCGCTCTATTCGTTCCATCTAAAAGCTGCGTCTCTATCCTGCACTCCTCCCTGACCCCCTGACCCCGGCCGCTCAAGGTGGACCAAGGGTCATTATGTAAATACTTAGTGACACCTTTTACAAAAGATAAAGTCAACACCAATGTATATTTCGATATAAAGCCCCTTAGTATGGTTATTGGCACACAACCACATTTCACCTCTACCTTTACACAAGTTGTTGTCATTACTTCTAGGCCCTACTACTAGGCCCTACCACTAGGCCCTACCACTAGGCCCTACTACTAGGCCCTACCACCAGCACCAGCACCAGCACCCAGAAATTATATACCCACCTGTGTTGAATTTTGTAAGTTATCGGGATAGCCGAATGAGTTGGGCATCCGCCTCCCGTTTTGGCAGGTCATTGAATTCCGACCCTTGGGTTCGAACCCTGGTGGAGTCAAAACAATGACTGACAAATTTATACTTTTCGCTATGTAGCCTGGCATTCAGCATTCCTAGGATAGGGTCCGGTGAAATACGGCAATGTATGATTTATATATGGTTGGCGTACGGCCTGTCCGTTATCTGTCCGGTGGCAAGTTTTGAACATGCACAAAACTTGTACCGGACACCGCCGGACTGGTGTGTACGGTTGGTGTCCGGTTTAAGTCCGTTTCATGTCCGGTACCCATCCGTTACGTCTCCGGTTTGCTTCCTGCAGAGTCCTTTGACGGTGCTGTGGGAATTCGGTCCGTCGTTTTAAAAAAAATCTGTTTTCGGCATGTCCATGATCAGTTTGGTAGGTGTCTGGTTGGTGTCCAGTCTGTCCGTTTGACATTCGGTTTTCACCTGTCGGTTGACCGTTGCTTGTCCGTTGTCATCCGGTGGCTATTCGTTAATGTCCGTTCCTTGCCCATTGAAAGCGCAACATTTTGACACATTTCGTCCGGTTGTGTCCGTTGCTCAATCCGGTGATGTGTGACTGGGGCTTAACTGTCTGCGATTGAAATTCCTCCTGCTTTATCAACTAATGTACAAACAAAACAACATAATTACATACATTACATGTATGTATGTTATGTGTATGTTATGTGTATGTTATGTGTATGTAGGTTATGTGTATGTATGTATGTATGTATGTATGTATGCATGCATGTATGTATGTATATATGTAGGTATGCAAACATAAACTATGTATGTAAATATAAACCTTTCTTTTCAACTGCAAGCCTTGCCTCGGGCCTGGCACTTCTCAAAATATATTTAAATGGACGGATATGTGTGTGTGGTTGTGTGTGTGTGTGTGCGTGTGTGATATCGTATCCCCTTACAAGAGGAGAGCGCAAAAGACAGTATCACCCTCCACTCCCCCCTCCACAAGAAAAGCGCGGAAACAAGCATAATTTGTTACTGTTATTTACGACGCGCTCTAAGCACGGATCTATCATAAAGCCATTAAGGAGTGATTGAGTGGCGGAGGTGGAGGGAGGTGGAGGGAGGTGGGGGGAGGTGGAGGGCCCCATCCCCACCAGGGGGCGCTCTGTTGTGTGGCTAGACAGGCTCGGCTAGGGTACTATGACAGCTCCTTACACTTACAGCCATAACATATATGCACATGACCAGATGCACATACATGCACAAACATACATATACAGGGTCCGTACACATGTGAAGATAAGGCCTGTTTAAAAAAAGAAGAAGAAAGAATTCAAGACTATTTTCATTTGGAGTTCAGCGGGGGGGGGGGGGGGGCAATGGTGAAGATGATTTCGGACTAATTTAGGTTAGTGGGGACAGGTTAATGTAATTTATGACTTTTCAAGACTAATTACCCAAAATAGGTTAAATTCAAGGGTTTTCAAGGCCTTGAAATGTGGTAAATGAAGTTCAAGACTTGTCAAGACTTTCCAAGACTTTCCAGGCCTCGGATAGACCCTGCATATATATATTCACAGACATAAATATACACATATGCACACACATATAGACATGCACATACCTATTTATACACATTCACACATCCACAGATACATAGACATACACATTTATGCACATTAACACATATCTACACACAGACATGCACATACATGTACAGTATAACCCTGTTAAACCAAACTTGAAGGGACTATAGAAATTTGTTTGGATTAACCGATCATTGGTTTAACCGAGCTTTGGCTTCGACTTTGACTTGGCTTGGCTTTGGGAAAAATGGGGGTGCATTATGAATGTAATATACAATGTATGTGGACACTTTGTTTAATGTTTTTTATGTATATACAGAATAACCCCATTAAACCAAACGATCGGTATATTAAAACTTTTTTCAGCGGCCCAGCAAAATACGACCATTTATCATATAAAAAAGTCTCCAATGACCTTATAACCACATGAAAATTTGGTTTAACCATACAGGAAGTGGTCTGGGGCCCAATAATTTGGATTAACCGACTTTGGTTTAACCAACTTTTTTGATATGATAAATGGTAGTATTTTGCCAGGCCGGTGAAAAAAGTTTGGATTAACCGATCGTTTGGTTTAACCGAGCTTGGTTTAACGGGGTTGTACAGTATACAGATATACCTACACATTTACTCATACCCAGACAGATAAACATTACATACATACATACATACATACATACATACATACATACATACATACATACCCACAGATATGTAAATATAATATACCCTACATGTACACATGCCCACGTATATATAGATATGCACACTATCGCGCACTCTTCTACAAATGATGTTTGTTTGTTTGTTGTTGTTTTACGTCCTAGCAACATCTAAGGTCATATCAGAACGGGCCACGTATGCAGTGCACATCGGTGAAGACAATTATGCGTGTTTTATGCTATGTTTGTTTATTGTTCTTTTACATCCTAGCAACATCTAAGGTCATATCAGGATGGCTACTGACTTGTGACAGTACGCACTCATGGCAATTTTATAGTGCTGCCCCACTGGGAAATCAGGCCGCCGGCACCATGACCTGATATCCCACTTAGGCACATTATCCTGACACCGAGCTAACCAGCCCTTGCCCTATCCTAATAATGCCAAGCACCGGGCTAGGAAGCGACAAGTATCAATTTTTAAGTCATCGGTTTGACTCGACCGGGAACCGAACTCACAAACTCCCGATCTTCCGCACGCGAAGCCTGTGCTCTACCGTTTCGGCCACCGCGACCGGTGTATTATGCGATGTATCCACAGTTAATCATGATTGTTTTTAGACGCACATTCCACAGAGATTCATCTCATCCATCACCATAAATAGATAAATCACATCTAGAATAGGTCATATATTATATATTAACCCAAAAAAAGGGCAAAAGATTATTATCGCTTAATAGTAATACACACATACCAGATCCATTTCCAGAGTGCAGGATTTATTTTGACATCTCCAAAAAGGAGAGGATGAGGTTGTCTCAGTGTCTACATGCGAAAGGGGGGGGGGGGGGGTTCTAGGGTGTTTATCTGCAGCCAAACATGAAGACAGAACGCCATGTCATGGATAATGTATTTCACAGTTTCTCTGCACAAATAAGGACATATCAATGTGTATCTGCAGCCAAACATGCTATGTGTGAATATCCCTGTTTTTCCTGTAGTCTAATTAAGTGAACAGGGAATGATATATCAATATACAGTACAACCCCGTTAAACCAAGCTCGGTTAAACCAAACGATCGGTTAATCCAGACTTTTTTCGGCAGCCCGGAAAAATACTACCATTTATCATATAAAAAAGTTGGTTAAACAAAATTATCAGTTAATCCAAACAAAATTGTCGGACCACAGGCCACTCCGGTATGGTTAAACCAAACTTTCATGTGGTTATAAGGTCATCTGAGACTCCAACAACCTTTTTATATGATAAATGGTAGTATTTTGCTGGGCCGCTGAAAAAAGTTTGGATTAACTAATCGTTTGGTTTAACCGAGCTTGGTTTAACTGGGTTATACTGTATATACATAAAAAAACAATAATCAAAATGCAATATACGATTCCTCAAAGTCAAAGTGGAAGCCAAAGCTCGGTTAAACCAATGATCGTTTAATCCAAACAAATTTCTAGGGTCCCTTCAAGTTTGATTTAACGGGATTATACTGTATGTATATACCTGCAGCCAAACATGAGGGCAGGTAATACATGTCACTCTTTTCCTGAAGTCTAATAAAGTGGACAAGGAAGTGTAATCCAATGTGTACCTGCAGCCAAATAGCATGGCATGCAATGTGTACAGTTATTTTCATATGGTCTAATTAAGTGGACAGGAAGGGACATATCAATGAGTACCTGCAGCCAAACATGTGGACAGGCAATGTATATCATTATTTTCCCACAGTCTAACTCTAAGTATTTGGGCTTTACGTCCTGGCAACATCTCAGGTCACCCCAGGACGGATGTAATTAAGGGAACATCTCAGTTCATAGCTGCACGTCGACATAAGTATATTTGTTGTTTTACATCCTAGCAACCTCTAAGGTCATATCAGGGTGGGCACCGACTTGTAAAAGAGGACAGTTTGTTTTATTTAACGATGCCTCTAGAGCATTGACTATTCATTGGCTATTGGATGTCAAACATATGGTCATTCTGACATATTTCTTTGGAGGAAACCTGCTTCTGCCACATAGGCTACTCTTTCCGATACACAGAAAGGGGTCTTTTATATGCACTTTTCCACAGACAGGACAGCACATACCACATCCTTTGATGAACCAGTAGTGGACCACTGGTTGGAATGGAAAATAACTCAAACTGCAAATGTGGCCACTGAGCACAATTGATTGGATGATCCAAACGTTCACGGGTGTACACTCTGCCGCCTGAGCTACAACCCACTCCCTAGGTACCGACTTGTGACCGTGCACTCATGGTGACTTTATTGTGCTGCCCCACTGAAAGACCAGGCTGCCAGCACCATGACCCAATATCCCACACAGTCACATTATCCTGATACTGAGCAAATCAGTCCTTGCCCTATTCTATTAATACCGAGTGCCAGGCTAGATAGATATGAAATTTGGTCAAATTAACCCCAAAATCGAAGTCTTCTCCCACCACGAATCAACTGTAATGAAAGCATTACGACCAATGTCTCTAAACCGAATGTTGCCTTATCCTTATCTAGCTCTTGTCCATCGAGTGAGAGAGCCACAATGGTTTGGCCTCTCTGTCCCGTCACTAGCAGTAATAGCACTGCTAACTTAAATCCTAGTTCCTTCATTGATAAATGTCTATAACTAGGCCATGACTTGAATAACTTAAATACTATAGACACATTCCAAAACATACTATATTTGGGTTTGGGTGGGTTCCTTTCATACACCGATCTAATGATGCTTTCCAATCGTTTGTCCATCTATCCTTGGTAGAATAATTGAAGTGCACATCTTGCCACATTAATTGCACCAAATCCTAACCCTTCATCTTCTAACATTCTTAGAAATCTTACTATCTGGGCTATTGTAGGTTTTAATGGTTTGACTCCTGTAAGCAGACAATGAAGTCCCCATTTCTTTAAATAACTTGTGTATAATTTCACCGTTCCTTTCATCCAGGTGTGTGAAATGAGTCTTTCTTGTGTAATTTTGTCTAAACCATATTGTTCTAAATGTTTTCTGAGAAAAGGAATGCCAAAAGGGGTGTTGTTGAGATGTCTCCATGGTCCCTGATGTTGTAGGTTGTCCCTTTCTCGTGGGAACCTGAGCACGTCTTTTGCTGCTAATGTTATTGCCGCTAGCCATGGTTGTGTGTCCCATGCTGGTACTATCAGTACTGCGTGTGAGTGATCCATCTTGATCTTCCTGGCCACTCTTCTGATAATGCTGAATGGTGGGAATATGTAATAAAATTTATTCCAAATTAATGAAAATGCATCTACTTTCCAGGCTTCTGGCTCTGGATGCCAAGACACATATTTGGGTAACTTTTTGTTGTTGCGTGATGCGAATAACTCAATTTCTGGTTTGCCCAATTTATCACAAATGTGGTCGAAAATACTCTGATTTAATTACCATTCTAGATGGTCAGGAAAATGTTGACTTTTCTTGTCAGCCAAAGTATTTTGACTGCCTGGAATATGTGCTACTGTTAGCCATATCTCGTGTTTCTCTTCCCAGTCCCAAATTAGTTTGGCTAAATAGTTACATGGTTTAGAACGAGTCCCTCCCATATTACGTATGTAAGCCATAGCTGTCGTGTTATCTGTTGATTTTTAGGTAGGTGAACTAGACTACGTTATCCTAAATTAAATAGCTCTAAGTTCTAGTACATTTATGTGATCGGAGATTTCATCATCCATCCACCGACCATCTGTTGCCTGTTGGTCTCTGTGAGCCCCCCCCCCCTCCTTCTAGTGAAGTGTCTGTTGTGACTGTAGTGTTGGGCTCTCCCATTCTAATGGGGTTGGGCGAATTGGTCATAGGTCGTTCAAAGTTTCCTTTTGTGTGAGCCAATGCCAAGTTCTTATCTATTTCTAGCAATTTAATATGAGCCTTGCCATACAGAATAGCTGGGGAATATGCTATCATAATTCCTATCAGTATTGCGACTTGTCTTATCTTTGGTTTGCTCAATTGCAATAATTGGTTTGCTGTTGTAAATTTATCAACTTTTTGTTCCGTTACTGAAATGGTCATTTCTGTGGTGTCAACAAAGAATCCCAGAAATGTTAACCTCTTTGTTGGTGTTAGAACTGATTTAGTTTCATGTATGTAGAATCCTAATTTCTTAAATGTCTCACATAATTTGTCTACTGCTGTCTGACAGTGTTGTTGTGTTTGTGAAATAATAATGAGTCATCAATATAAGGAAACATGATATGTCCTTCCCCAGCCATCTGGGAAAATATAGGTTTAAGTAAACTTGTGAAAATGCGTGGAGCGCAAGCTAGTCCATTAGGCATACATGTGAACTCATACAGTTCATCATTCCAACAAAACCTGAGATATTTATGATCAGGTTTATAGATTGGTACTGTATAGTATGCATCTCTGACTCTGAGATCCACACTGGCTAGCCAGGATTCTTGTCTTGCTAAGTCTCTAGTTGCATCTAATGAAAACATTTTGAAATGTTTGTATTCTACTAATTTCTTAAACAAAGTTAGATCTAGAATTAGTCTTACTTCTCCATTTGGTTTGGGTCTCATGAAAATATTAGAAATAATTTAGTGCTGGTTCTATGATGCCTTTTCACAAAATTGTAAGACTTGATTATCTAACGCCTCGCGTTCTGAACCATGAAATCGGTAAGGGAAGTTGTTTGTTTGTTGTTTTACATCCTAGCAACATCTAAGGTCATATCAGGACGGGTACCGACTTGTGACTGTGCGCACTCATGGTGACTTTATAGTGATGTCCCACTGGGAAACCAGGCCGTCGGCACCATGACCTGGTATCCCACTCAGTCACATTATCCCAACCAGTCCTTGCCCTATCCTATTAATGCCGTGCACCAATCTAGGAAGTGACAAGTATTAATTTTATAAGTCATTGGTTTGACTCGACCGGGAACCAAACTCCCGACCTTCCGCACGCGAGGTCCGCGCTTTACCGATTCGGCCACCGTGCCCGGTAGGGGTGTCAATGGGTGCTGGTAGAAAATCTGAGCCTGAATGACACTTTGACAGGGTGTAGGGTCATCAATGATCAACAATAGGAAGCGGGGTGGAAAGGGCAGGGGTCAAGGGTTACTGCAGCTACTGCTATTCAATATCGACACCTTCCGAGCCACATCGTGTTCATGTTGTGGCATTTGTAAACTATATTGTTATTTTCAAACTAAAATGAGGTCCTCACTTTTGAGAAACCCGGAAAGCTTTGAAACCCCTTGAATGCTGCTGCAGTTTGAAACCCATACAAAACAGGAGGGCTCTTCGCGCACTGACCTGATTTTAGAATCACATACTGAAAAAAGGTTGTAAAAGTGTCACTAACTTTTGTAAAAAAAACAAAACACACCAAACAGTAAAAACTAGAGGACGTTTACATGTTATTGATATGCATACACTGAACTGGACTGAAATGTTCAGACTCGTCGCGTGTTTCATTTAGGAACTCCTCCAAACACCACCATTCTACTATGAAGTATTTTCTTGAGGTTTCATCAATTAATCAAATTATATTTCACTGCTCTTACAGCGGTGTGATTCTTATCTAAATGTGATGGTGGAGCATCAGACTTGGCCTGAACATACAGCTCAAATATATGATGTATGTGAAGTGTCTGGTCTATATGATGTATGTGAAATGTGAAGTGTTTGGTCTGTATGATGTATGTGGAGTGGCTGGTCTATATGATGTATGTGAAGTGTCTGGTCTATATGATGTATGTGTATGTGGCTTGTCTATATGATTTATATGAGTGGCTTGTCTATATGATTTATATGAGTGGCTGGTCTATATGATGCTACTCTGTGTTGAGTGACTGGTATATTAAATGTATGTGGAGTGGCTGGTCTGTGTGGAGTGACTGGGTTATTAAATTATGCGGAGTGGCCGATCTGTGTGGAGTGACTGGTATATTAAGTGTACACGGAGTGACTGGTTTGTGTGGGGTGACTGGTTTATTAAATGTACGTGGAGTGGCCGGTCTGTGTGAAGTGACTGGTTCATTAAGTGTACACGGAGTGGCTGGTCTGTGTGGAGTGACTGGTTTATTAAATGTACACAGAATGACTGGTCTGTGTGGAGTGACTGGTTTATTAAATGTATGCGGAGTGGCTCGTCTGTGTGGAGTGACTGGTTTATTAAATGTACACGGAGTGACTGGTTTATTAAATGTATGCGGAGTGGCTGGTCTGTGTGGAGTGACTGGTTTATTAAATGTATGTGGAGTGACTGGTCTGTGTGGAGTGACTGGTTTATTAAATGTGCACCGAGTGCCTTGTCTGTGTGGAGTGACTGGTTCATTAAATGTACACGGAGTGGCTGGTCTGTGTGGAGTGACTGGTTCATTAAATGTATGCGGAGTGGCTCATCTGTGTGGAGTGACTGGTTCATTAAATGTATGTGGACTGGCTGGACTGTGTGGAGTGACTGGTTCATTAAATCTACAAGGAGTGGCTGGTCTGTGTGGAGTGACTGGTTCATTAAATGTACAAGGAGTGGCTGGTCTGTGTGGAGTGACTGGTTCATTAAATGTACGTGGACTGGCTGGTCTGTGTGGAGTGACTGGTTTATTAAATGTATGCGGAGTGGCTCATCTGTGTGGAGTGACTGGTTCATTAAATATATGCAGAGTGGCTGGTCTGTGTGAGGTGACTGGTTTATTAAATGTACACGGAGTGACTGGTCAGTGTGGAGTGACTGGTTCATTAAATGTACACGGAGTGGCTGGTCTGTGTGGAGTGACTGGTTCATTAAATGTACAAGGAGTGGCTGGTCTGTGTGGAGTGACTGGTTCATTAAATGTACGTGGACTGGCTGGTCTGTGTGGAGTGACTGGTTCATTAAATGTATGTGGAGTGGCTGGTCTGTGTGGAGTGACTGGTTCATTAAATGTATGTGGAGTGGCTGGTCTGTGTGGAGTGACTGGTTCATTAAATGTACGCAGAGTGGCTGGTCTGTGTGGAGTGACTGGTTTATTAAATGTACACGGAGTGGCTGGTCTGTGTGGAGTGACTGGTTCATTAAATGTATGCGGAGTGGCTGGACTATGTGGAGTGACTGGTTCATTAAATGTAAGCGGAGTGGCTGGACTGTGTGGAGTGACTGGTTCATTAAATGTATGTGGAGTGGCTGGTCTGTGTGGAGTGACTGGTTCATTAAATGTAAGCGGAGTGGCTGGTCTGTGTGGAGTGACTGGTTTATTAAATATATGCGGAGTGGCTGGTCTGTGTGGAGTGACTGGTTCATTAAATGTACGTGGAGTGGCTGGTCTGTGTGGAGTGACTGGTTCATTAAATGTACACGGAGTGGCTGGACTGTGTGGAGTGACTGGTTCATTAAATGTAAGCGGAGTGGCTGGACTGTGTGGAGTGACTGGTTCATTAAATGTAAGCGGAGTGGCTGGTCTGTGTGGAGTGACTGGTTTATTAAATATATGCGGAGTGGCTGGTCTGTGTGGAGTGACTGGTTCATTAAATGTAAGCGGAGTGGCTGGACTGTGTGGAGTGACTGGTTCATTAAATGTAAGCGGAGTGGCTGGTCTGTGTGGAGTGACTGGTTTATTAAATATATGCGGAGTGGCTGGTCTGTGTGGAGTGACTGGTTCATTAAATGTAAGCGGAGTGGCTGGACTGTGTGGAGTGACTGGTTCATTAAATGTAAGCGGAGTGGCTGTTCTGTGTGGAGTGACTGGTTTATTAAATATATGCGGAGTGGCTGGTCTGTGTGGAGTGACTGGTTCATTAAATGTACACGGAGTGGCTGGACTGTGTGGAGTGACTGGTTCATTAAATGTAAGCGGAGTGGCTGGTCTGTGTGGAGTGACTGGTTCATTAAATGTATGCGGAGTGGCTGGTCTGTGTGGAGTGACTGGTTCATTAAATGTATGTGGAGTGGCTGGACTGTGTGGAGTGACTGGTTCATTAAATGTAAGCGGAGTGGCTGGTCTGTGTGGAGTGACTGGTTTATTACATGTACGTGGAGTGGCTGGACTGTGTGGAGTGACTGGTTCATTAAATGTAAGTGGAGTGGCTGGTCTGTGTGGAGTGACTGGTTTATTACATGTACGTGGAGTGGCTGGACTATGAGGTACCTCTGCCGGGGCGCCCTTTCATTAAGGCAGTTTGTAGCCATCATTAATACACTGCCTGGAGAGGCGGCTGTCTGGTGGGTACTTCACCGACAAATCGCCACACACTATCAGTGCAATCTCAATACCGCACCCATACCCCCTTCCACACCCAAACTGGCCTGTTTCAAAGCAGCCCATAAGAGATTCCATTAATATATGCGTGAATGAATTTAATTGAAATCTGTTTATATCATGAAATAAATATCTGTATGGTCAATATTTGTTGTTTCCGCTAGCGAAAAAGCTGGTCGGTCTATTAGAAGAAGGGTGGGTATGCCGTGAGGACGAGGCCTGATGGATTGCCCCAAGGCCTGTCTGCACGGCGAGTACTAACTCAGCCTTTTGTCGTCTGCCCGGAATAAATCTCATATGCCACTTTAGTTGGTTGGTTGTTTCTTGGGGGGTTTACGCCCTGGTAACATCTAAGGTCATATCAGGACGGGTACCGACTTGTGGCAGTCCACACTCATGGCAACCTTTAGTGCTGCCCCACTGGGAGACCAGGCTGCTAGCACCATGACCTGATATCCCACCCAGTCACATTATCCTGACAGTGAGCCAACCAGTCCTTGCCATACCTTAATTAATACCGAGCACCTGGCTAGGAAGCAACAAGTATAACTTATAAAGTAATTGGTTTGACTCGACCAGGGTTCTAACCTGTGGGTTCGGATCCCACGATCTACCAAAAGTCGTCTGCCACTAGTGCAAATATAGGTAAAACTACTAAGTTTCAACTATAATTGTAAATCTACCCGAAAACAATCAAAACAATTATAATATATAAATGTATTCTGGATAACAAAGGTTGTATGCTACTATCGTGGTGACAGCAGACGACATTTAGTGATCAATTGAGCTACATTTCAGATACAAAAACACATGGAAGATATTAATTATACATGGAAGATATTAATTATGCATGGAAGATATTGATTATCAGTCGACTATATATCCTCATCTCTCATCTCATATAGGTTTAGAATACAAGTATGCGAAACCTCAAATATTAGCCAGAACTATCAGTTTGGCTGCGAGTGAACCACGCTGCTATATCCCGCCATGCCTCAAACTTGTTAATTAGTCTATCACTGCTATTACTGTACTTTACCAACCCCTCCCCAGCGCCTCCCTCCCGGCCACCCGCCCTGTCTGCAGCTCACACCAACAACTCCCCTCCCCCCACCACACCATCCCACCTTCAGTTTCTTGTCTGAGTAGCATGTACACACACACGCGCGCGTACGCGCGTACGCACGCACGCACTCTCACACGCACACACTCTCACATGCTCACAGACACACAGACACACAGACACACAGACACACACACACGCCACACACCTTTCTTCTCCCATTTGTGATGATTCAACACCCCATGCTCATTATTTACCACAGAATATTTGCCCTTCTGCCGGGATATTTTTGTTGGGCGATTGTTTTTGTTGTTGTTGTGGGTTTTTTTTAAAGTGTTTTTTTTTCTGCGTGTGCTTGATGAAGTCTAACAGCTTTTCGTTGTCTGACTGATTGCGGCTTGCAGAGTGGCCGAGCTCATTAGGTGTTGGGTGGTTGAAGTGAGGGGATGCGGGGTTGGGCAGGAGGGATTGCTTCTAAAGTGTTACCTGCCGCAGGGAGCACCCGACGGTCGGAGTCAGATAGCAGCAGAGTCCTGGCACCTGAGTCCGTCACCAGACAGCTACAGGGCCCACCTCATCCAGTTACCGAGTCGTCACAGCCGCAGTGGGCTGCGTGGGGGGTGCGGGGGGCTGTCCTAGCAACATCTCAGATCATATCTTAAAGTTGCATAGTCCGATGGTTTTGAATTTCTGTATTTTTTCTGAGATAAATATATTAGATCGATCACTAGTATCTACTTTACATTAGTTCAAAGTTACCTTTATTTTAAATGGTAAACTTTTGAGATATTTTGAGTGCAAACATGGAAAATTAGTTTTGGCAAGCTTGCCAAAACTCTGACACCATAGAGTTCTGCAGTAACAGGTTCTGTTAAATTGACTCAGTATTGCCTTCTACACAGAAACAAAATGCTTAATAAGCGCATCAGTATCTAAGTTAGATATGTAAAATCAAATCTAGATAATTGGTTTGGTTTTGAAAATTTGATATGTCATCGGACTATGCAGCTTTAATAGACCCAATGTCTCAGATCATATTGATCCATACACATGTGAAGATATGGAATTCAAGGCTACTTCAAGGCTGTTTTTGATAGGAATTCAAGACTATTTTCATTTGGATTTCAAGGCCTTGAAATGGGGCAAATGAAGTTCAAGACTTGTCAGGCCTTGAACGGACCCTGTAATAGACTCAACGTCTCAGATTGTTTCTTAATAGACTTGTCATGGGGGTGATGAAAATGGGAAATACTGTGCCTAGAGCGGGACTCGAACCCACATCTCTTTGCACTCCAGGCCAGTGTGCTAACCATTACACCACCTAGGCTCCCTGATATCAACACACTCCCCACGCCTACCTGTCTATGTGGTTACTTGCCTGAGAGGTCAGTGCAGACCACTACACTCGTCCCCCTGGAATTGTAAGTCTTGTAATGCTTACAATTACATACATACAGGCAATGCACTAACACATACATACACAGGGTAGGTTCAACAACCATACAGCGCAAAGCTTGTACAGGATCCTGATCACGGCAACCAGTGTCGTGGGGGTGATGAAAATGGGAAATACTGCGCCTAGAGCGGGACTCGAACCCACATCTCTTTGCATTCCGGGCCAGTGTGCTAACCATTACACCACCTAGGCTCCCTGATATCAACACACTCCCCACGCCTACCTGTCTATGTGGTTACTTGCCTGAGAGGTCAGTGCAGACCACTACAGGCTCAACGTCTCAGATCATATATTAATAGACTCAACATCTCAGAACATATATTAATACAATAATAGGCTCAACATCTCAGCTCAACTCTTCAGTGTGTCTACACATGTGAAGATATGGAATTTAAGGCTATTTCACTGCTTTTCAAGGCTGTTTTTGATAGTAATTCAAGACTATTTTCATTCGGATTTCAGGAAAAATAAACAATGGCAAATTCTGATCGGTGATCATATCTTAATAGACTCAAAGGTTATAATTTAATATGCATGCCGCAGTTTGTAAATCCTGCCAGCTTAATAGTGCTGCCCCACTGAGATACCATGCTGCTGGCCCATTGTAGGATACCCAGACAGTCACGGAAGGTTACCAGAATGTCGAGGGCTGAGTTAGTTACCATGGGGCGCGACTGACTTACTTACAAGGGATGAAAGCTGCCTCTAACAAAGAAAAGCGCAAATCTAACTTCCGGTAAGTGCTTCCAATGCAGTGCTACAAAAACAAAGAGCCCGTGAGGAGTTACCTGCCTTTTTCATTTTTAAAATATTTTTTTTAAGGGAGTGGAAAATCGCGAAATCACCGAAAAGCTCCTACAGCTTAGTAGTGCAGCACAATCCTGTCAGCGACGTGGGCAGGTTTCGCCAAGTCCACACCGAGCGCAGTGGCCGAATCGGTAGAGCGTAGTTCAATTTGCGGGAGTTCAATTTGCAGTCGAGTCAAACCGATGAACTATAAAATTGATACTTGTCACTTTCTAGCCCGACACTCAGCATCAATAGGATAAGGGAAGGACTGGTTAGCTCAGTGTCAGGATAATGTGAATGAGTGGGATATTGGGTCATGGTGCAAGTGGCCTGATTTCCCAGTGCGGCAGCACTATAAAGTCGCTATGAGTGCGCACTGTCACAAGTCGGTACACATCCTGATATGACCTTAGATGTTGCCAGGACGTAAAGATCCAACAACCAACCAACCAACCAACCCCCGAGTCCATTGGTGGAGAGGTCGTTTGAGTCGGCCACCAAGGGCAGACAGAAAGGCACCGGTGCAGTCCCAATCACCTACCTCACTCAGGAACCAGCCGTGATTGAGTCAGTATCAAGGGACACCCGGCTCCCTCCACCCACCACCAACAGCCACCCTGTGAGTGAGTTAGCAGGGAGTGCAGCAGTCGTGAGTGAGTTACCGGCATCAACTACTGTCTGAGTGAGTTAAGGGCCAGACTGAGACTATATAAAAGGGCCCAAGGCAGCACTCCCCCGACACTCCCTACAGGCTCCCAGGTTCCACTCCATCTAAATGCGTGTAATCAGCGCTGTTAGACCCGGTGACAGAGCAGGTCTGTCACCATAGTAACCTGCACCATCAGAGTTTGTGAATAAGGTTTAGCAGGTCTGTCTCCATAGTAACCTGCACCATCACAGTTTGTGAATAAGGTTTAGCGGGTCTGTCACCATAGTAACCTGCACAATCACAGTTTGTAAATAAGGTTCAGCGGGTCTGTCACCATAGTAACCTGCACCATCACAGTTTGTGAATAAGGTTTAGCGGGTCTGTCTCCATAGTAACCTGCACCATCACAGTTTGTGAATAAGGTTTAGCGGGTCTGTCACCATAGTAACCTGCACCATCACAGTTTGTGAATAAGGTTTAGCGGGTCTGTCACCATAGTAGCCTGCACCATCACAGTTTGTGAATAAGGTTTAGCGGGTCTGTCACCATAGTAACCTGCACCATCACAGTTTGTGAATAAGGTTTAGCGGGTCTGTCACCATAGTAACCTGCACCATCACAGTTTGTGAATAAGGTTTAGCGGGTCTGTCACCATAGTAACCTGCCCCATCACAGTTTGTGAATAAGGTTTAGCGGATCTGTCACCATAGTAACCTGTCCCATCACAGTTTGTGAATAAGGTTTATTTGTTTGTTGGGTTTTTACATCTTGGCAACATCCAAGGTCATAATCATATCAGGACAGGTACCGACTTGTGACAGTGCGCACTCATGGCGACTTTATACTGCTGTCCCACTGGGAGAGCAGGCCGCTGGCACAATGACCTGATTCCCCACTCGGTCACATTATCCTGATACTGAGCTAACCAGTCCATGCCCTATCCTAGTAATGCTGAGCACTGGGCTATGTAGCGACAAGTATAAATTTTGTAAGTCATTGGCTTGACTCAGCTGGAATTCAGTTTTGCTTTGTTTGTTGGACTTGCACGTTCTGGCAATATCTAAGGTCATATCAGGATGGGTACCAACTTGTGACAGTGCGCACTCATGGCGGCTTTATAGTGCTGTCCCACAGCCTGATACTGAACTAACCTAGTAATACTGAGCGCTGGGCTAGGTAGCAACAAGTATCAATTTAGTAAGTCATTGGCTTTACTTTGCCGGGATTCGGACTCCCGACCTTCCACTTGGGAAACCTGTGCTCTTACTGATTCGGGTACCGCATCCTGTCTTTGTCAATAAGATATCACACGGAGTGACTACAATAGGCGGTTAATCTCAACCCTGACACAGGCCGAGCCGGGGGCCCGATACTTCCTACCAGATGGGCAGGCTAGACACCTTATCAAGGTCATGGACTACTCCTCCACCCTCGATACAGAGCTCACCGCCATCCACCTTGTACTGCCCCACCTGCAACACTGCAGCTGCATACTAGTCACCAACTCACTCAATGCAGCCCACAAGATCAAGGACCAGAAAGCTAGCCAGTCTCTGGCCACCTTGATCCAGAACACCATCGCCAGCAGGCACGAAGCTCGCCTCGACACAGTGCTAGTCTGGGTTCCCTCCCACATAGGGCTATCCGGTAATGACCAGGCCGACTCACCTGGTCTGGACGGCTCTCGCCGCCCTGAGATCGACCACATCATAGGCCACTCCCTGTCCAAACTCAAAGCCACCTGTGCTAGAGCCACCAAAGCACTGTGGGAGGCCTCCCTCCATCGCGACACCGTCAGGAACACATACTCTTTCAGTTGGGTCTGGCACGAAAATGTCAGGGAGCTCCTACCAGTCTAGAAAAACCTCTCTGCTTCCATGCAAGAGGCGGCCACCCGCTTCAGGACTGGATACAGGCGGTTCATTGACACCCCTGTATTACAACGATGTCCCTGCGGTGACCAAATCTTCAACATCGCCCACATCCTGGCATCATGTGTGGTGGCCTTTGACAGGACCGCCATCCGAGACTTCCTCGGCCCACCATACAACCTGTCTGACAACTGAGCTGCCCTCACCATCCTCACGAGGCCCTCCGAGTCCTCATGGGAGCCACTCAGCAGATTCTATAGACAGAACTACCACACCTTCCAGATCGTTGGTGGCCCTGAACCCATAGCCGACGACTCCGAACCCGACAGTGACTAGCAACCGCCAACCTGCAGGTGCCATCAGGGAGCCCCGCGAGGTGCCATCAGGGAGCCCCGTGAGGTCCCAACAGAGAGCCCTGTGAGGTCCTATCAGGGAGCACCACGTGGTCTCAAACAAATCCAAAACTAAAATAACGGGACACAAACTAACCCCAACCCACCACCCCTGACTCACACCCTGCAAGGGCTTAGCACAACACATCCCCAGGCCGAGAGCCCAGTGAGGTCCCGACCACAAAAACAACAACAAAAAACAAAAAAACACAACCCACTAAAACCTACTCACACCGAGAGCGCCGTGAGGTCCCGGACACTGCACCCACACCGGGAGCCCCGTGCGGTCCCCGATGGAGTGGGTGCTGTAGCCATGGACACTAAACTTCACACCCACCAACCACACCCTGGTCCAGGAGCCTGCTGGCCCTGGATCGCCCACCCTGCGATGGGGGGCCAGGAGGACCAGCCGCCCATGGCCCTGTTGCTGACGACACCGGTTCCCGCTTCGATCACTGGTGACGGAGGTACAGGACCGTGTGCCCCAAGAACGTGTTGCCACCACCGGGCCGCCACCGGGCCACCACGCCGCAAAGAACCCCCTGCCATCCCACAGAAGAAGATGAAGAAGAAAGGGGAGAAAAAAAGAAAAACACAAAAAAACTAGCCGTTTTAACGGTGCCATTTTTTTAATGCTGCAGTTCTGCAGCCAGTGACTGCTAGGTCACTAACACCCCACAAATGCAAACAATATCTTATTATGCCCAGTGGAAAATCATGAATATTAACGCTGTTGGCAACGCCATGTTGTATACTCTAATACATGTTGAAATCTGATACCGTTAATTGCGTTTCTGTGAATAAGTTTTGTCTCTTGTCATGGATAAGTATCCCATAATAAACCCCGACGTTGTGCATATGATGGATAGTCGCCAAAGCAGCAAGTTATGTTGTTGGCGCTCAGTCAACTGTCAATAAGTGTCAGCCCAAAACACACAAATTATATAATTTGTGCATATATATTTATATGGATAATTATATGTATAATTGCTATATTTATATATACCTACAAACAGATATACAAATATGAGTGTATATATAGGGGTCTTTTTGCGTGTCTGTGCATACTCCATACTTTTAATTTATTCTAGTCCCAAACACACATACTACAGATACCTATATAAGCAACTTCATCTTAGGTCATCTTCTACAAATGCCGACGATGGAAAAGGAAAGTTTGTTTTATTTAAGGACGACTCTAGACCACATGGATTTTTATCATCTTCCATTGGACATAAAACATTTGGTCATTCTGACACATTTCTTTAGAGGAAACCCGCTTCCGCCACATAGGGTACTCTTTCCGATAAGCAGCAAGGGTTCTTTTATATATGCACCTTCCCACATACAGGACAGCACATACCACAACCTTTGATGAACCAGTTGTGGACCACTTGTTTTCCCCCGATGGAGGCCTCTGCCCCTTAAAGCTTCTCTCTCATGACTACACTTAAATTCTTACTTTCTATTAATATTTCCCTTCTATAATCCCTTTCTATATTTCAAACATGATAATAACAATTATACATTAACCTTATATTTACCACCATGATTACGTCTGTATCCCATTTGATCGAGATCTATATGTTAAAACCGACAATTTTATAAAGGTAACCTCCTCAAGTAGGCTATCCTCCAAATAAGGAAATTAATAAACCTTTTCTACGGTTGGTTACTTGTTGGAGTTTTACGTCCTGGCATCATAAGGACGGGTACCGATTTGAGACAGTGCAATCAATCAATCAAATGGGGGTGTTTGTAACCTTACGACGGTTACAGGTTGCAGAACTGCAACATTGGGTAGAGAGGCTCCGATAAATCGGCCCAATCTGTGGTTGAAGACTTGTCTTCGTAGAGGGAGTGTTGTGAAGGCTGGGGGCATCCTTCACGACGTAGTGACGACGGGGCGCCGGGTGGCAGCGGATCTCTCCGTGCCAGTATGTAGTTGAGTTGTAGGTGTGTGTAGTGTAGTGTAGCACTTGATCCGGTCAGCAGGGGTTTGAGGAAGGCGGGCAAAGGTGGGAGCAGCGGTCGTTCCAGCAACAATAACCAGACAGAGAAATCGTAATAGTTCAAGGGCCCCACCCAAGAACACAACAACCCTGGTCAGGGGAAGACGTGTGCCTGGGAGAAATCGAATGGGCAGAATCTAGGAAAGAGAAATGAGGAGAGTTGAGTCAAAGGACCGTGTCTATTTGCCCTACGGTGACCATCCAGCGAGCCATAGACACGGACAGAGTAAGAATAGAAAGTGAAAATGCCGGCGGGCACCCCCTCCTGGAACTCTTTTCAGACATATGCGCACTCATGGCGATTTTATAATGCTGCCCCACTGGGAGACCAAGCCGCCAGTACCATGAGATGATATACCACTCACTCAAATTTTTCTGACACCGAGCAAACCAGTCGATGCCCTCTCCTAATAATGCCGAATGCCTGACTAGGAAGCGACAAGAATAAATTTTGTAATTCATCCATTTGACTCAAGCTGGAATACACCTCCCGACCTTCCGAACGGGAGGCCTGCGCTCTACCGATTCGACCACCGCGTCCGTTATTCCACGGAGCATGCACCGTGAACTGTTACCCACATTATTAATTCTGACCACTAGGGGTGGGTGTGATGTGACTTTGTGAGTGATTCCTACATAATACCATTACAGTAGGTACCGGCAGCGCCGTGAAAAACCTGTGGAATGGTGTTTTTTTCATCAATATTCACATTCTCTGTATGGATTTGATTTTGATGAAATTACATCACTTAGAACATCAACATATGTTCTATCTAATGTTGTTGGATTGAATATATAATAAGTTTTTACTTAAGTAAAATCCATTTGTATGATGAGTGTATTTAGTGAATATTCCTCCATCACTGATGTAAAGAAAAATGACCCCGAAAACAGGATCTTTAATTGGCTCGGGCTCCCTTGCACTACATCGTAGAAAGTCATGGATGGTACCAAAAGGAGCCACATGACCCCAGCTTTCTAGCCATATATGTTTGCCCTAGGTAAAATAAAGTCAATCATGATCAATTCTGCAATTTAAATTATTTTAGAAGTTTAAAACCATGTACTAAATTTTAAAATATTTGAAACCTAATAAGATTTGGTATGGATAGATAGACAATTTGATTCCCTTTCCAATCGTGCAAATGTTACTATAGAGCTAGTTAGTGCAAGGAGCCACAGACAGAATATTGATACCAACCTCTTTGGGCCTTTGCTGTCCATACTAGTTTCACAATGACCAGACACGTGTAGAAAAGTGTACCTGACATTGCTGTATATTGGAATATATTGCAGAATATGTAATCTAATAGTGTGCCAAAGTTAGGGAAGATCCAACCATTGCTTTAGGTAAAGTGAATATTTAGAGATTTATGTAAGTCAATATTTTTGGTTTTAGACACTATTACTTTGTATTTTAAATCAAAATGCAGTTTTTTTTATACTTTTAAGTTAAATTATTGGTATAGCTAATCTGCATTATGATATGTGTGCAAAATCTGAAGAAGGTCCAACCATTGGATGAGCCACAGTAAGTGCTCAAAGATGGATGAATAAATTAATATTTTAGATTTTGGACACTTTCCTTTTGTATGTGTTGCACTTTTATATTTTTAGATAGAATATTAATAGAATAATGTGTATTACCTCCAGATGATGTACACTGTCAATTTATAGGAAGATACACCAATTGGTTAAGCTACAATGAACATTTAAATATTTTCCAAATTGATATATTTAGTTTTCTGACTATTCTGCCCTATATATGTTCAATCAAAATGCAATATTTTCCATATTTTTAGATAGAATGTTGATATAAATAATATCTATTAGCCTCAGTGAATGGTTATTCTCATACTGTTCCAAACTTGAGGAAAGCTCAAAAGATTGTTTAGCTGCAATGAGCTTTCAAAGATTGAAGATTCTACATACAAATGCTGTTTACATGCAAACAATTACACGTTTTCACATTTTAGGGTGCAAATATCTTTTGATTCTCTGGACAGAGAGGTCTGGAAAAAAATAGGTTATTACACTGTAATGAATATTTGAACTATTTAGTCTTTATTCGGTCTTGTTGCAGTTTTGGAAGAAAATACCATGCTTTGAAAATGGCTATTTGGCCAAATCATAACGATTTTTTCGTTATGAATTGTACTTTTTGACAGTCTCATTAAAAATCTGCTTCACCAATTGATTTAATAATTGGCATTTTAAATTCCTCTATATGTATACAATGGAAATTGATTAGCAGAACTCCTCTCACATGGTTCCACTGTTTATTATATTTGGCCATTAGAATTCAAAATTAATGCATTTGATATATTTAATATTAAAAAATTATCTCAAAAACAATAATATATATAGCCTAACTGTTTCTGGAGTTGGGCTTGTAATTATCATGTCTACAGGAAAGAATAAATATATTGAACCGTATGCCTATTTTTAAATTTCGCTGTCGGTACCTAATTACAGCGATGAGTGCGGTCAGGCACTGATGCGCCATCTAGCGTGTACTGGTGACCTTCGTTCTCAGTTACCTGTGAGTGTGACGACCCAGAGTGACGACCGGGTATGTGTTTTAGCTGTTGTTGTCTGATTGTTTTTTTATGTCCTAGCAACATCTAAGGTCATATATCTGATCTGGACGGGCACTGACTTGTGACAGTGCACATTCATGTCAACTTTATAGTGTTGCCCCACTGGGAGACCAGGCCACCTGCACCCTGACCCAATATCTCACAGTCACATTATTCTGACACTGTGCTAACCAGTCCTTGTCCTATCCTATTAATACCGAGCACCAGGCTAGGTAGCGACAAGTATCAATTTTATAAGTCATTGGTTTCACTAGACCGGGAACCGAACTCTGGACCACACGAGAGGCTTACGCTCTACTGATTCGGTCACCGCGTCCGATCACTGTGTGTTAACAGTGCAGCTGGATTAACCAACATTGAGAAATAACTGTTCTGCTACTATTGAAGTTTGCTAATCAAGCTGGCTGGTAGCAACAGAATGAGGCATAAACATTAAGAATATGTTGGGTTTCCATTAAGTGGCGCTATCTGACCATGGATGGCTGACCGAGATTTCAAACTTTCACTGAAAATATTGCAATATCACGGTTTATCAAACTACACATTAACTGGAATATAACTGCCTCTTCAATGTGGAAGGAGTGGGGTTCATATGAGACTTACACCGACGCTGCTACCTATCCAGGGGCCATATGCATGTGTCCGGGTTAGCGCTGCGAAGCTGGTTTTCGGCGGGTTTACCGGCGAAAACCCTGTATGTATGTGTCGGCGTTAGACAAACACCGCGAGCTTAAAGTCGCCTGCACTAACCCCAAGCCATAGGATGGTTAACGTCAATGTTAGGGACCGATTAGGCCCAAATCTATTCAATGCGATCATATTTAACAGAATTACATAAGCAATAAGTGAAATTTGATCAATTTAACCCTAAATTCGAACCGTTATTAATGCTGCCGCCGCATTGGCGGTGATATTAATAGTGTCGAATCGACGAATGTAAAGTAAACAAATCGCCGCCGCCGCAGCAACGTTGATATCCATACTGTCCAACTTCAACTAAACATGGCCGCCGCCGTCGCCGCAGGCACAAATCTATTAAATGCTGTCATATTTAACAGAATTACATACGCAATAAGTGAAATTAACCCTAAAATCGAACCGTTATTAACACTGCCGCCGCATTGGCAGTGTAATTCATATTGTCGAATCGACGAATGTAAAGTAAACAAATCGCCGCATCGACGTCGATATCCATACTGTCGAAATCAACAAAACATCGCCGCTGCCGCATCGGCGGCAATGTATTAGGCCCAAATCTATTCAATGCGATCACATTTGACAGATTTACATACGCAATAAGTGAAATTTAATCAAATTAACCCTAAAATCGAACCGTTATTAATGCTGCCGCATTGGCGGTGTTATTCATATTGTCGAATCGACGAATGTAAAGTAAACAAATAGCAGTGCTCGCCGGCTACAGGCTGACCACTAATGCTGATACGTTAACTAACCCCACCACGCTTTGGACACATACATACCCCATCACACATCTGGAACAGCGGTGTTAGATAACCCTGGACCCGCCGTTAACACCGGAGCTGATAAAAAGTTGCTCTTACATATGGCCCCAGAAGGGTGAATACTAACAGGGCAGTGAGTCAGATAGGAGACTACCCTGTAATACTGATCTTTTCCACCAGATGGCGCCACCGCCTAAAGAAATCAATGACAATGCGAAGACTCCACCTATCCCCTACCCACTTTTCCAGCTAATTAACTCCTCTATAATTGGTGAGAGTGCGGCAGTTTCAAAGGCTACTAATCAACCACTAACATCACAAATATGGGAATTAATAGGTGCACTGACTGGACAGGCAAACGCTGTCTAAGTAAAGGGAGACTTCTCCTGGTACACCTGTCAATATTAAATTATATACTGTTGTAGAGCCTAGGCACAACAGTGTTAGTAGGTAGCATTATGTGTAAGAACTGTCAGAATGTCTTAATTCTTTGCAAAATAGATTGATGTACAATAAAATGATAGTAATAACCTTAAAATAAGCTGCGCCTGTATACTGCAACAAAGGCTAAGATAAGAAATATGGCGTGGCCGTTTTTACCAACTAATTTTCTGAGTGAAAATACTGAACAGAATAGACTATTTGCACCGCCAAACCGCACGCGCTCTGGTGACAATGGAATAACTAGTGTCGTGGGTAGCAGATCACAATGCAGCATATCCCCTGGGAGAGAAAGTGCATACTTCACAAATCTGCCCTCTAGTTACAGGGATGAAAGTGGTCTCCGGGGGGAAAAAAGCGGAAATGCTGATATTCTCCCATAGGTTTAACCATGTCAGGGAATCCCAGAAAATTTCCGGAAGTTGGGCTTCATATATTTTGGTATACGCTGATAGTGCTGCGCCGTTTGAAGCATGTATAGTAGTAGGATATGCTGATAGTGCTGCAGTGTTTGGAGCATGTATTAGTGGTATATGCTGATAGTGCTGTGGCATCTGCACCACGTATTAGTATAGATCTACGCTGATGGTGCTGCGGGATTGAAAAATCCCAGAAATCCGCGGAATCGCGGAGATCTTTCATCACTGTAGTTACAAGAACTCATGTAGGCCGTATTCGATTATGACGCCCCGGACTACTCGGGTCATCCAAGTCGTCAGGATTTAAAATAGAACACCCCGAGGTGAACCTGAAAATACACGGGCTGTGTGTATAACGATCCGACCCCAGTGTTGGCTGGGAGCATCAGGAGTAATACATCAACTTTGTGCTGGTACCTGTAGGATAAAGTCCCAAGCGTTTATTAAATCTTTTTGTTGTTGTAATAACCCAGATTAATTAAATGGAAATATAACTAAACTATGCAATCATAAAATACTTTCAATCCTATGTTGCTGTAGTTATCTTGGTTATTAAACAACAAGAAGTTTTGAATTAAGCCACCATTTTTTTCAGCCGTGAGCATACTCGTTTATGCAACCCGAGGTTATAGGATCTAAGCATGAGCAAAAAAGTGGTTCGGATGATCCGAGTTGTTTAATCGATTACGGCCGGTGTGGCAGTTTCCGCCGTGCGCCAGTTTCCCCGGTATGCATACACTCAAATGCATTGGCAATGGCCGTGAGCAATCTTAATACAGAAAAAGTGAAATATCTCTAAAACCACACCACCTAGAAACAAATCGCTTGGTACACATATAGAAAACATCTTTACCAAAATGATTATATTAAATTCATAAGGTTAGGGTTCTTGATTTCTATTAATTTCTAATAAAAATTAGTGTTTTGCACTGTGCGTGCCGTCAAACTCAAGGCATTGTCAATGGTCGTGAGCAATCTTCATACAGAAAATACAGAAAAAGTTTAATATCTCTAAAACCACACCACCTAGAAACAAATCGCTTGGTACACATATCGAAAACATCTTTACCAAAAACATTATATTAAATTTATAAGGTTAGTGACGAGGCTGTTCAATTTTGACACATGCGCAGAAGCGATGCGTACCGCGGAAACTGGCGGACGGCGGAAACTGCGACACCGGTGTGGGTAGCATCTCACCGCATAAGTTCCATGGAAAAGGTCTATTAAGAGTGAGTGATGGCAAATTTATGCCTGTCAGTAACTAGGGCCATATCTGTGGAGACATTAAAACTGAATAAAGCGTACAGAAATCAAAGATTTTACACAAATTCCTCATGTATCAGGGATGACAGTGGTTTCAGTCAAAGTGGAAATCAAGCCGAGATTATTATCCCGACAGCAAATTTCCATTTACACCTATATCAAAAGTGCCCCCAGGCTATGAAAAAAAACGGAAATCTGCTTTAAAATGTTAAAATATCATCCCTGTGTACCGATTGATTGGTGGTTGCTTCACACCGTGTCGGCAGCATAGGCCATATTCATGACGAGAAATGTATGTTTTTTGTTCAAACCATCGCTTTTACATGTAAAAGCAGACAATCAATTACATGCCAATAGACACTCATTAAATTAGAAAGCTCACAATCACATATTTGTGGTCAAGGGAAGCAAATTCCCATAGAGAAAGAAAAGTTTGATTAATAATTGATAGAATTTATTTAGTAAACTATATGAGCTGGTACAGTAGCGACAAGTATGTGTACCGTGTATACATGTGTCATGGGGGTGTTGAAAATGGGAAATATTGTGCCTAGAGCGGGACTCGAACCCACATCTCTTTGCATTCCGGGCCAGTGTGCTAACCATTACACCACCTAGGCTCCCTGATATCACCACACTACCCACGCCTACCTGTCTATGTGGCTCCTTGCCTGAGAGGTCAGTGCAGACTACTACACTCGTCCCCCTGGAATTGTAAGTCTTTTAATGCTTACAATTACATACCTACAGGCAATGCAACACACTTACATACACAGGGTAGGTTCAACAACCATACAGTGCATAGCTTGTAGAACATCCTGGTCACGGCACCAGTGACATGGGGGTGTTGAAAATGGGAAATATTGTGCCTAGAGTGGGACTCGAACCCACATCTCTTTGCATTCCGGGCCAGTGTGCTAACCATTACACCACCTAGGCTCCCTGATATCACCACACTACCCACGCCTACCTGTCTATGTGGCTCCTTGCCTGAGAGGTCAGTGCAGACTACTACACATGTATTACATATAATTTGGGACCTATCGGGTAGAGGGGTCAGTTACCATAGGACTACCGCCAAGATTACCATACGGGTAACACATCAAACTAATATATTTGGTATTCAATAAGTTAGGCAAACATGATATTTATTTAATTAATAAATCAGTTTTAATAGAGAATTCTAATATTTATCTAGAACTAGGTAGTCTTCTGTTGTAGTAATAACACAGATGATAAATATTGACAAACTTCCAGAATTCCCCGCGACATCAGTGTGTACGGTGTCGCCACCTAGTAGGAACTACTTGCAGCATAATGGCCGTCACACACACACATACATGTATACACACATACGTACAGTTTGTTTGTTTTACTTTCACGTCCTAGCAAAAATATGTGGTGCTAGGCGTGCAGTCAAGGCTGGACTGGGCCAAGCGGCAATGAGATGGCAGTCCCGGGGCAAAAGAGTGGCCCGGGGTAAATATACAGTGAAGAATAAATAAGAAATAAATAATTAATTAAAGAAGAGAAGGGGGAAACTCCGCCTCCTTTATATATATATATATATAATAAATTATATTCTACATATTTATCAGAATATTTCACAACGGTGCATGTCTCTTTATCATTATGCAACCAAACACAATGATCAAATCGGTAAGAACACTAACTTCCGGTGTAGAAGATCGGAGAGTTTGAAAAACCTGTCCAATTCAAACCAATGACGTATAAAGATGTATACTTGTTGCTACCTAGCCTGCCGCCCAGCACAATTAATAGGAATGGGAAAGGCCTGGTTAGCTAAGTATCATGATAATGTAACTGAGTGGGATTGCTGGTCAATGTGCCAGTGGTCTGGTATCCCAGTGATGCAGCATTATTAAGTCACTATAAGTTCACACTGTTATAAGCTGATACCTATCCAGATATGACCTCCGATGTTGCTAGAATGGAAATCTAACAAACTCAACTCTGACACCATAGGTATAGGCTTCTGCAGTAACAGGTTCTACTAAATGTTCCCTTCTATGTGGTGACAAATGCTTAATATGTGCATCAGTATCTAAGTTAGATATGTAGAATAAAATCTAAATGATTGCTTTGGTTTGGAAAAGTTGATACTTCATCAGACTATGCAGTTTTAAACTCAATTTCCACCTACAACCATATGCATCCTGATTACCAAACTTGCTATGATTCTTGCATTCCATTTGTTTCCAATGTAGATTGCTACGAAATTGTTGTAGAAAATATTTACCTGAGATAACATACCATTTTGTGTATTATGGTGTATGTGTATTAACCAACATCCCCACCTTTCGTTGTTTAAAGCCTAGGTCACACGTACCCGGATCAGGGGCTGAACGAGTCCCGACCCGTGATCAGGCATGGCCCATGGCGATCCGTGGCTGGTCCTTGGAGATCCTTGGCTGGTCAGGCCTCCTCCGGGTATAATCCATGACTCATCCGGGGGTAGTTTGTCCCCCGTCCGGGGCAGTCCAGATGTTTTTTAAACCAGATGAGCCACGTTTTAACCCGGACCAGCCCCGGACTAGCCACGACTAAGCCATGGACCACTCCTGGACAAGACCCGGACAAGCTGGATGAGCATGGATTGTCATGGATAGCCCAGTTTACCACGGATCAGTCCAGGATGAGCCCCGTTTTTGTATATATATATATATATATATAGTATAGTTATACGAATCTTACCTGGGTACAGATGATGGATAACTCTTGTTTTCCCGAGGTACAAGCCTCGGGTAATCGTGGACTAGGGAGAAGGAAGCAACATCCGGGTTCAGCAATCTTCACCTAATTATTCAGGATAAAAATGAGCTTAATGATGGAAATCTGATGTTTTCGTTTTGGCACAAGCGAACGTGATAACCGTGGTAGGGTGTGGTGGGTGGGCCCTAGTCCACGATTACCCGAGGCTTGTACCTCGGGAAAACAAGAGTTATCCATCATCTGTACCCAGGTAAGATTCGTATAACTATACTATTTTACCTCGGTACAACGCCTCGGCTACTCGAGGCCGAGGGAGACATTTACGTAGCCTCATTTTTATCCCCAATTATCTGATGAACATAAAGTTGTGTCAGTAGTAAAATCAAAAGTTTGTACATCTCACCCGATCTTGTTAGTTGGTGAGTAGGTGGGTTGCCACCCCGCTTGGTTTCTCTAGCCGTTTGTTGTAGTGTTTAGCAAACGACTTGGCCGTCTTCCAGCCGGCGTGTGTTAGGATTCTTCGCACTGAGATTCCTAACTTTCTTGCTTTGGAGACCATAGCGCCCCTTGTGGAATGCAAAGCATAGCGTTCCGTGTCTATGCCAGCCAACTTGAG
>CM059188.1:44778162-44793815 GCA_030323885.1 Branchipolynoe longqiensis
AGACACGCATGTTTAGTCATAAAATACACCCGTTTAACCTGAACAATACCACTAAGCACACACATTAATCGTTTACAGATTTGTCTGGATTATGTTAGTTGTGTGATGCTACTCGCTTCAAGAGCCCGGCAGAGATAGAAACGCCAGTGTTTAGCACTGACCTCAAATCGCTACTGCTTACAGCATCAGTGTCAGTAGGTGTGCGGCCTGAACTCTGTCATCTGTGGGTGTTAGTGTGATGCAACCTGGGGCCGACGGCCTAACAGATATTTAAAACGCCGATGTTTATGTTTCTGGTTTCAGCGATATTGGCACTGTGCCCACTGTCAGTGTGCACAGGTCACTCACATTGGGTCCGGGGGTGGGGGAGGTGTCATTCAGTGTTGTCGGGATGAGGGTTACTGGCTGGTGGGTAGCTGCTGGCTTTGGTCCAAGCATGCAGTTTCTCCTTGGTGGAAACTGTTTTCATCCCATTCGCACAGGTTCCGGGTTGCTCGGCCAAACAGTAGGGAGTGAGCTGGGACCTGATGTGTGCCCGATCGATGGGAGTAAGATTTGAGTCCCATATTACTTCCGTGTGGTGTCGTCAAAAAACGCCGTACTCCACGCATGTTTAATTCATAAATATAGTTGTCTAAGTCGAGAACGCCACCAAACGCACACATTATTCGTTTGATGAACTTGTCCGAGCCAATTGACAATGATGCCAAACCACACTAGTGACAGTCGCGCCGGAGGTCCGACAACACTAAAACAATGGCGACTGTCAATCAAGCGTACCGTGAGCTCAACGGCTTAAAGCCAATAACTGTGTTCATATATTTCCAGGTGGTACATCCAAGCATGATCACAGGAGAGCCAGTAGTTTTAAAATGACATGCGGGGCAAGTGGCGTCACTGGTGCATGTCGGAGGGTCGTGGACACCACATGTGTTGCTAACTGCATACTGGAGAATTCAACGGTTTTACAGCCAACATGTTCAGTCATAACATATACTCGCTTAACTCGAAAAACACCGCCAAGCGCACACACTATTCGTTTGATGAACTTGTAAGAACCTGGTCTCCCAGAATTTGTAACCTCCAGCATTCTTGGGTTTCAACAGGATAATGATGCCAGATACAATATAGCGACCGTCAAGCTGGTAAGGTCCGGCAACAATAAACAAGGGTGAGTGTCCATCCAGCATACCGGAGAATTCAGCGGTTTAACAAATAATTCTGTACGAACCAATCTACACAAGAATTTGTATTCGTAAGGTCCGACAACAGGACGGTCAATCCAGCGTACCGGATAATTCAACGGTTTAACAGCAACTCCTGTTTAAGTAAAAAATAGATTTGTTTAACTCGAAAAATGCCGCTAAGCGCACACATTACTCCTTTGATGGACTTGTAGGGACCAAATCTCCCAGAATTCGTATCCTCCAGCATTCTTGGGTTTCAGCGCGATAATGACGCTAGATACAATAGCGATAATCAAGCCAGTAAGGTCCGACAACAAAACAATGGTGACTGTCGATCCAGCGGACCGGAGAATTCAATGGCTTAACAAATAATTCTGTCACAAATTCTTCGTTTGATTAACTGTGGGAACCAAATCTACACAATAATTTGTATCCTCCAGCATTCTTGGGTTTTAGCAGGATAATGGCGCTAAAATACAATAGCGATAATCGAGGTAAGGTCGACAACAGTAAACAATGGCGACCGCGATATCTAGCGTACCCGAAAATGAGTGGTTTCACGCCGATCACTCTGTTAATATGTTCGCCACAGTTACCAAATTCGCACGAGAGCTCCTAAAGGTCTTTGTAAGGCATACCGTGTGAATTATTTCCATAACTTACTGCGAGTTTTCAAGTAAGCGTTAGATTGGAGGAACCGGGTCGAGTGCCCGAAGGCGGGACAGAGGCGTCCCGCCAAGTGTGAGGAAAAGAATCCAGGGGTCAGCACTGGCTTTCCAGCCGAATTAACCACAATTTGAAATTGTGCGTAATGTTTTGGCATTGCGGGTAATCAGGATCGCGAATACAGACCAAGGCGTGCCAGTACTAAGGACGTCTTTTGTGTCACCGACTAGCGGAATTCTTTAGAACTATGTAACAACTCAAACGCCTGGTCGCCGATCGGGTAAACAAGAGTTGATGACGTATTACACAGTACACTCGTATTGCCGATGCGCCCCTTTTCGGGTAGACTTTTGCTATATAAGGCGGCGCACCGACGGGGTTTGGTCATTACGACCGGAGGAGCCAGGAGACAATAACCAGCCTTAAATTGGGATTCACTGCAGCCGGCCTGACCGGAGGAGCCAGGAGACGTTAAGCATGGGAATCAGTGTAGTAGCCCGCCAGGACAACACTAAATTCTCCGGCGATCGACGCAGCAGGGAGCCGGCAACACACGCGCCGGTTCGCCGGCATAACGTTAAATTTCTCCGACGATTGACCAAGGAAGGAGCCGGCGACATGCGGGCCATCCCGCCGGGACAATACTAAAATTTTTCCGGCGAACGGCGTAGCAGGGAGCTGGCAACACGCGCCGGTTCATCGGCACGACGTTAACATTTCTCCGGCGATCGACGAAGCAAGGAGCCGGCAACACGCGCGCCAGCCCGCCGAGACAATACTAAATTCTCCGGCGATCTACGTAGCAGGGTCAGGGAGCCGGCAACACGTGCGCCGGTTCGGGGGTACAACGTTAAATTTCTCGGGTGTAGACGAAGCAAGGAACCGACGATATGCGCGCCAGCCTGCCGGGACAATACTAAATTCTCCGGCGATCGATGTCGCAAGGAGCCGGTAACACACGGGCCGGTTCGCCGGCACGACGTTAAATTTCTCCGGTGATCGACGACGCAAGGAGCCGGCGATATGCGCGCCAGCCCGCCGGGACAATACTAAATTCTCCGGCGATCGACGTAGCAGGGAGCCGGCAACACCCCCGCCGGTTGCCGGAACGACGTTAAAATTGGGATTCACTGCAGCGGGCCCAACCGGAGGAGCCAGGAGACCGACGAAACGAGTATGGGAATCACTGTACCATTGGATTCTCCACGATCGACAAAGCAAGGAGCCGGCGACACGCGCGCCAGGAGACGTTATCAAGCCTTAAGCATGGGAATCACTGTAGCCGATGCTGTCGACCATGAAAACACTAATTTCTCTGTAGCAGGTCCGACCGGAGGAACCTGGAGAGGTTATCAATCAATTTCTCCGGTGATCCAAGAAGCAAGGAGCTGGCGATATGCGCACCAGCCCGCCGGGACAACACTAAATTCTCCGGCGAACGACGTAGTAGGGAGCCGGGAACACATGCGGCAGTTCGCTGGCACAATGTTAAAATTCTCCGGCGATCGACGAAGCAAGGAGCCGGCGACAGGCACGCCAGGAGAGGTTATCAAGCCTTAAGCATCGGAATCACTGTAGCACGAGCAAGGAGCCGATAACACGGGAGCCGGGTCGCTGGTGTAATATTAATTCTCCGGCGATCGACAAAGCAAGGAGCCACAACACACGCGCCGGTTCGCCGGCGCGATGTTAGATTCTCTGGCAATTGACGGAGCAAGGACCCGCAACACGTGCATGTTAAATTCTCGGACGATCGACGGAGCAAGGAGCCGGCGATATGCGTGCCAGCGCGCCGGGACTACACTAAATTCTCCGGCGATCAACATAGCAGGGAGCCAGCACAACATTATCGAGCCACTAATTTCTCCAATGAATGACGAAGCCGGGAGCCGGCAACATGCTCGCTGGCACAACGTCAATTTCTCCGGTGATCATCGAAGCAAGGAGCCGGCGATATGCGTGCCAGCCCGCCGGGATTATACTAAATTCTTAGGCGATCGACGTAGCGCACGCGCCGGTTCGCCAGCACGACGTTAAAATTTGCCAGCGATCCACGAAGCAAGGAGCCGGCGACACGCGCGCCAAGAGACGTTATCAAGCCACTAATTTCTCCAAGGATTGATGAAGCCGGGAGCCGGCAACACGCTCGTCGGCACGACGTTAAATTCTCCGATGATCGACGAAGCAAGGAGCCGGTGATATGCGCGCCAGCGTGCTGGGACTATACTAAATTCTTCGGCGACCAACGTAGCATATGTGCCGGTTCGCTGGCACGATGCTAAAATTCTCCGGCGATCCACGCAGCAAGGAGCCGGCGACACGCGCGCCAGGAGACGTTATCAAGCCATTAATTTCTCTGACATTGACGAAGCCGGGAGCCGGCAACATGCTCGCTGGCACGACGTTAAATTTCTCCGGTGATCAACGAAGCAAGGACCCGGCGATATGCGCGCCAGCCCGCCGGGACTATACTAAATTCTTCGGCGATCAACAGAGCACACGCACCGGTTCGCCAGCACGACGTTAAAATTCTCTGGCGATCCACGAAGCAAGGAGCCAGCAACACACATGCCAAGAGACGTTATCAAGCCACTAATTTCTCCGACGATTGATGAAGCCGAGAGCGGGCAACACGCTCGCCGGCACAACGTTAAATTTCTCTGGTGATCGACGAGGCAAGGAGCTGGCGATATATGCGCCGGCCCGCCAGGACAATACTAAATTCTCCGGTGATCGACGTAGCAGGGAGCGGCAACACACGCGCCGGCACAACGTTAAAATTCTCCAGCGATCGACGCAGCAAGGAGCCAACGACACGCACGCCAAGAGACGTTATCAAGCCACTAATTTCTCCGATGATTGACGAAGCCGGGAGTCGGCAACACGCTCGCCGGCAGGACGTTAAATTTCTCTGGTGATCAACGAGGCAAGGAGCCGGCGATATGTGTGCCGGCCCGCCAGGACAATACTAAATTCTCCGGCGATCAACGTAGCACACGCGCCGGTTCACCGGCACGACGTTAAAATTCTCCGGCGATCCACGAAGCAAGGAGCCGGCGACACGTGCGCCAGGAGACGTTGTCAAGCCACTAATCTCTCCGACGATTGACGAAGCCGGGAGCAGGCAACATGCTCGCCGGCATGACTTAAAATTTCTCCGTGATCAAGGAAGCAAGGAGCCGGCGATATACTAAATTCTTCGGCGATCAACGTAGCACACGCGCCGGTTCGCCGGCATGACATTAAAATTCTCCAGCGATCCACGAAGCAAGGAGTCGGCGACAGACACCCAGTATATGTCAGCCATGACACCATATCTCATCATGCATATAATCTGTGGCAAAAATTAATACTTGCCTTCTTTGCCACAGGTTACACCAAAGGACATCATCATAGCCTAATCAAAATTGTCAAAAGCGCCGACCTGGAATACATGGACATTCATGTCCCTGCCATACCTGATTCAAGGTACTGTCCCGTGCAAGCCTGGAGTAACTACCTCAGCATCGCAACACCGCACCCGGAAGGCCCTGCCTTTCTGGATGCCCATGGGACGCCCATTACACCAAGGAGGGCTACCAAGGTTCTACATATGCTCTCTCAGCCCTGGGCCATGGATCGCCTGGAGACATGACACCTCACAGCCTTCGCAGAGGCGGCGCACAGGCCTGTGCCTGCCTTGGAGCCTCCCTCCAGGAGATCAGAGACCTCGGACATTGGGAGTCATACACGCTACACGCCTATGTTCCCCGCAAACCTACGATCTCGGCTCTGAGATGCTATCAATATATTTTTGGCCATACCATCTCTAGCCTCGTTTCTTAAGCATTTGTGAGCTGACATTTGTATAACCTGACGTTTAACTTTGCCTTAATTAAAGATGCCATAACTATATTTGCTGTGTTCGCATTTTTCCTGATTATGCGCCGATCACCAAGGAGGAGTCAACGACCTGGCCTGAGTACCACATGCTCGAACTGAACTAAACTAAACTACACATTTACAATGAAAAGTAAACGGACCTGAGCACCCTGGAAATACACTATCAGTATTCTGAAAATCATTTTCAGTATTTTTTTCAGAGACTTTCAGTAATACTTTCTGTATATGTACAGACATGATCAGTAATTTTTAGTGTGTTAACAAAATACACCAATTTCCAGAAGAAAGGCAGAGAAACCGTATTTGCATATTTATCCTTGCAATCGGGAAAAAATCCAGAAAAATCCGGAAGGTGCACAGGTCTGCGCGATTTATTTTTTCAAAGGCTAGAAGGTGCCATATCATCACACTGCTCCCACACAAAATATCAATGGTACAATTTTCTCATTTACAGTCCTAGTCTATCTATTTTGTGAAAGGCCGATCATTAAAATTCTCCAGCGATCCACGAAGCAAGGAGTCGGTTTTGTCCAACCTGCCGCCGTCGCCCCGACGGTGGAAACCACTGATGAGCCAAGAAGACAGTCACTCTAGTGTCAATACGTACAAGTGCAAAAATATTAGTTTTATTCAAAATTAATAGAAATCGAGAACCCTAACCTTATAAATTTAATATAGTCTATACGTATTGACACTATAGTGACAGTGTCTTCTCGGAAAAAACCAAGATGGCGGTTCTTCGTCAACCTTCCGTACATGGTAATTCAAATCGTATTAACACGAATAATTCCATTAATACATCCTAATAAATTACAAAACTTTTACAAAATAATCTACACATATTAATAAACAAACCTGTCTGACTACCATGACGAACAACTGCTTGACTTCCTCGAGTACGGGTGGCCGGTAGACTATACCCTTGTCCCGTTGTCTGGAAACCACCGCCAGGACACCTGGACTGGATTTGCAAGTATGTGAGCGTCGAGCTTGCACATGGCGCACTAGCCAGCCCCTTCACCGACCGGCCCTTCGCCCCCTGGGCGCAGATGAGCCCGATGCTGACCGGGCCCAAGAAGAACACCGACGAGTGCCAGGTCATCATCGACCTTAGCTACGCAATGGGGGCCAGCGTCAACTCTGGCATCTGCAAGGGCCACTACCAAGGTAGGTCCGTTACCTACACCCTGCCTAACATCTCCAACCTCACGGACGAGTTCACCCTGCTAGGCCAAGGAGCCTACATGTGGTCCATCGATCTAGCCAGAGCATATCAACAGCTAAGGACATGCCCACTCTCCGTCCCCCTGCTAGGCATCACCATCGACAGCAGCACTTATTATGACATCGCGCCCCCATTTGGATGCTGCACATCCTCCATGGCCTGTGCGCGCACAACTAATGCTGTCGTATACCTTCTCCGCCGCAAAGGACATTTCACCTTGCACTATCTGGACGACTTTGTCAGTGCGGCGGAAACCAAGCAACAAGCCATCACCTCTGTAATATATGCGAGTTGCGTCTCGCCGATATGACGGTATGGTCTCGCGGCCTCAGAGCCCAGGCGAGAGCCCACAACCCTTATGACTTAAGCGAGCCAAAGTGGCGAGGGGTGATCAAGAAATAAACCAGTTGTGAACCAATACTTGCAGTGTTAACATCTTGTTCTTTACATGTTCTCAGATAGACTCGGACCCTACGGTCATGGCGCTGACAAGCTTGAAGTCACCTGCTCCGTTAAGCCTACTTTAGTACTCAACTGGCGCACATGGTTACAGTCATACCACATATATGCGGTTGCCACAGGGGCGGCTACAAAGACAGAAAAAATACAGCGTTGTGTTTTTCTGCATGCTGCGGGGTTGGAAGCCCAGAAGCTGTATCCGGCGTTCAAGATAGAACAGGAACAGAAAGACAAAATACAGCCGCTAATCGACGTATTTGAGCAGTACTGCTATGGCCACACCAATATAACTGTAGTGCGCTATAAATTTAATTCTTACAACCAGACATCCGAAAACATGGACGCATACATTTTGGAATTGGAGCATTGAATCGCATTGTGTGAGTATGAACAGCTAGAGGACTCTATGCTGTGTGACAGGTTGGTGTGTGGCGTTAAAAACAATAGGCTAAGGGACAGACTTCTACAAATGCCAAATTGTCACTGTTCCAATCACTCACCGTGAAAGGTTTGCGGGAGTTGCCCGCAATGATCCTGTTGCAATGAAAACATTCACAGAGATATTGGGATCGATTGCAGAAGAAATCATTCCTCGGACCTCAGCATTTCCAAAACATATAACAAATCCTTGGTTTAATGCGACTTGTAAGAAAGCTTTCAATGAGCGGAAAAATGCACAAGGTGCGTTCTTCCGGCGGCATACCGCTGAGAACCACTTTCGCTTTAAAATTCTAATGGCTCGGGCTCGCCAAACTATTAGGGAGGCGATGAAGCTGTGTTGGAGACAATATGTCTCCAGCATAGCCACTTGCACCCCACTTTCTAAAGTATGGACCATGATCCGGAAAATAAAACTGAAAGCTGCTGGATCATCGGTCCAACACCTAAAACACAATAAGATTCTTTTAACTTCCGTAACCGACATAGCCAACCTTCTTGCCACCACATTTTCCCAGAACTCATCAGTGCAAAACTGCCTTCCAGCCTTTGTGCAGATGAAGCTGCATCTGGAGCAACATTCAATCAATTTCAAATCTAATAACACTGAGCACCACAATAGTTTCTTCACAATAGATGAATTAAAGCATGTTTTAAATAGGTTGCACAACACTGCAATAGGTCCAGATAAAATACACTACCAATTTTTAAAACACCTCCCACGACCAGTGGTTGAACTGCTTCTGCACCTTTTAAATAATATCTGGCGCACGGGAGACATCCCAACCTCCTGCCAAGAGGCCATCATTATTCCCATCCCCAAACCGGGGAAAGACCATAGCGAGCCAGGGAACTACTGCCCGATAGCGCTGACAAGTTGCATTTTCAAAACTTTTGAATGAATGATTAACGATCGCCTCATCTGGATCATGGAGTCGGAGCACCATCTGACCGACTTTCAGTGTGGTTTCAAGTGGGGGAGGAGTACCCTCGACTACTTGGTCCGATTGGAATCATCCGTTCGAAATGCCTTCATAAACAAAGAACATGTCGTGTCCGTATTTTTCTACCTTGAAAAGGCGTACAACACGACATGGAAGTAAGGCATCCTGAAGGATTTGTTTAATATGGGGGCTTAGAGGGCGTTTGCCCATTTTCATTTTTAAATTTCTGTCAAATCGAAACTTTAGAGTTCGGATCAATGCTAGCCTCTCTGATCCTTTTGATCAAGAGAAGGGATTACCTCAGGGTAGCAGTCTATCTGTTAGCCTTTCTGGCATTACAATTAACAATATAGTTAAATCCATAAAGAGTATTGTATCCTGCAGCCTCTATTTGATTAGATGACTTTTTAATATGTTATAAAGGCAAAAATATGAACACTATAGAACGGCAGCTCCAATTAAACATAAATAGCCTTTCCTCATGGGCAATGGAAAATGGTTTTGGATTCTCCAAATCAAAAACCATTTGATTGCACTTTTGTCTTTTACAGACTTTGCACCATGAACCTAATTCACTCAACGAAACAAACAAGAGACACAGAGCATATTTTATATTTAACCAATATTTAATTAGAAATAAGTCCGTGACTTCAAGGAAGTCGTGCTTTCATGTAACGCTTTTCTCTTAGTCAGCGACAGGGCCTACTCTTACATAACACGTAATCAACAGTGCGGAGATGAACTGAGAACTTATTACTAGTGCAGAGTAACGATAGCTTAAGTTCTAGGTAACGTAGCAGGTAAGTGAGCCGAAGGTTGGCGGCTGTAATGTCGTTTCATGACTTGTGCTTCGACAGGTTAAATGTTATCCAGCACTCAACCCCAGGGTGGGTGGGTGGGAGAGCAAAGCTACTGGGCTGACGAGCGGGCTGCAATTGACTGCCTCGTATGTCGTGATGACGCCAGAAACTCGGTCACCCGATTGCCTCGTCGAGTAAATTACCCATGTTAGCCTCGCCAACATAACCAATTCACTCAACGAAACAAACAAGAGACACAGAGCATATTTTATATTTAACCAATATTTAATTAGAAATAAGTCTGTGACTTCAGGGAAGTCGTGCTTTCATGTAACGCTTTTCTCTTAGTCGGCGACAGGGCCTAGTCTTAACTAGTACATAACACGTAATCAACAGTGCGGAGATGAACTGAGAACTTATTACTAGTGCAGAGTAACGATAGCTTAAGTTCTAGGTAACGTAGCAGGTAAGTGAGCCGAAGGTTGGCGGCTGTAATGTCGTTTCATGACTTGTGCTTAGACAGGTTAAATGTTATCCAGCGCTCAACCCAACAATTGACCGAGCGCTGCGGGTGCAGCACTGATATGTATCGAATTCAGCACCTCTCCTCAGGCCTTTATTGGAACCGAATACCTCAAAGGAGGTCAGTCTCAGAGCTCTTGATAGAGCTACAGAAGTTAGCGGGAGACCGGCCGGCGTTATGAACGCAGGGGAATGAGGCAACGGATGGATAGTTTTGGCATAACTCAACCAGGCCTTAACCGGACAGCAACATGAACCCGGTAGAGCTGGGAGACGAAAAACAATAGGGGAGGCTGAGGCTGATCTCGTCTTTGTAGACCTTATCGTGACTGAGAGGGAGTCCAATTTAGGTTTTACGTCTTTAAATCTGAGGATATGGGGATTATCTTCAAATTCAGTTGAATTTGGTACTAGATTACTCTGACGGACTAGTGTAAAATAACCGATTAGTAAGGCGGCTATCAGTACTACAGGGACAGGAGACATACTATACAAAAACTGAATTAGTGCTTTAAACTCTATGCTTGTGATTGGGGGAGCTCTCGTTACTAGGTGTGTGGAATTCTTATAAAGGCCTCTTTTAAGGGTTTTAACTTCAGGTGCATCGAACACCGACCCGTCACCAGGACCTGCTTGCACCCAGATCTTGACGGAGCTAAAATAAATCATTATGGCACCTGGCGACTTGAGGCCGTCGCTGAGGAATAGGATAAAAGAAAGCAGGTCATAAACAGAAGGAGCATATGCATTAACTTTATGCCGGGCGCAGAAGCTGAGGAACAGTGAGATATGTGCCGCCTTGTTCCTCCATGTCCGAGGGGCAAGTGCTCTGGTATAGGCCTCGATTAGTCGCTGGTGATGTTTTACTGTGTATCCTGGAAGATAGAGCCAAAAACTTTACTATCTTCCGGGAGGAAGGACACAGTTCAAAACTCCAGTATAGACAAGTCTACCTCCACTCTAATCTGCTTTAGGTTCCGATCATGACACATGCTACGCGCTTTAACCTTACTCGATACCGAGTGGGGTGCCCTGCTCAGCGCATCTGCTAGTATTAGGGAGTCCCCGGGCTTATGAACTATTTCTAACTCGAAGTTAAGATTTGCCGCTATTAGCCAAATCTGTCTTGCACATGCGCAGAGCAAGCAGTCCCTACCCCTTCCTGACTCTAGCACTTGTTGGGAGGTTGAGTTATGAGTATTTATGACAATGCAAAACTCGTGCGGGTTAGCTGGGAGCAGATATTTAAGAGCATGAACCAGGTTAAGGGCTTCCAGGTGAGTTATTGCTAGCATACTGGCCTGTAATTCTTCGGAGTACTCCGCGATATAGTAGGAACTGCTAGAGAATGCACCCCCCTCTTTCAAAGTCGAATCGCATTCGATCACCCACACCTCTCTTTCCTTCTTGGGAATCAATTGCAGGCCATTATATGACTCGGCAAACTTTTGGAACCACTCTAAGTCTAGCAACAGGTCGGGATTGAATTTATGTTGCCCTACATATGGAGATGATCTCAGAGCATCAAGTACCCTATTCGAGAACCTGTTTGCTGGTTGGATGCATTTTGCCAAGTGCTGGAGTTTACCTGCCAGACTTTGAATCTGCTTACGTGATGCTGTAACCTTCACCTTCCAGGACAAACATTCTTGAAGCACATCTCTAATTTTTTGCTGGGGAAGAGTAACAGTCATTTTAACAGTATTGATCACAAAGCCTAACCATGTTATTTCTTCCTCAGGGGCTGAGCATTTCTCGAGCGCCAACGCTAAACCTAACTGCCTCATCAGATCGTTGAATCTCTGATATGCCTTGAAGGCTTTTTCTCTAGTTTTTTCTACGCCAACAAAATCATCAAGATAACACAACGCGAAGAAACCTTCCTGCCTCAACAACCAAACAACAGCCCTAGTGGTTCTTGCACATGCCAGTGCTGAGGTCCTGCAACCGAACGGGGGCGCTATATCAATATAGATTTTTCCATTCAAGGAAATACCGAGCAACGGTGTGGACAGCGGGCATACTCGTAGCTGTCGATACGCCCTAGACAAATCTGCGCCCCACATCCATGCATTCTGGCCTAGCTTTGTAATTCTTTCAGTCAGCGTGGAGACAGACGGGAGGGAGAAATTAAAAGGGGCACCGAGATAGTAACCTTTAACTATTCCCGCATTTACACTCCTACCCAGGGGGAAACTTAAATCAATAATAATTCTTTTATCCGGGGAATCTTTCTTAGGCCTAGTCATCATTGGGCTAAGTTGACACCAGGGCTGGAAGGGGACCAACTGAAATGGCCCCAACAATGCACCGTAACTAATTTCAGTGTTGATAAATTTACAAATGTGTAAGTCTGCCTCTGCTGCTTCTGAATGATTCTTATAAGTCGGAGTTGGGATATTTTTTGAGGTATAGTCTATGGGCCACCCGAAGTCCAGGTGGTCCACGAGCAGAGTATCGGGATAGTTCAGAAGCAGAGCCCGCCATTCCAGAATATTTAAGCCTGACGGCACTGGAATCCGCGCTCCCAAGTAGTTCGGGAGACCTGTAGCCCTAACCTTGTCATAGATAACGCGGTAGTTCCCAGCACCGCACCAAGCTTCAACCGATGACAGTGGCCAAAAGGACTCAAGCAACGGTTTAAACAGGATCGGACTAGGCGGAGGTGTGCAGAAGCGGTTTGAGGCAAGATTGTCAAACCAATCAAACCCAATTTGAAGGAGATTTTTATCATCGTCATGCACTTTATCTAATATATCAGGGGGATCACTTAAGTGCACAACTTTGTGTATTACAGGAGAGACATCCCCAATGTGTTGAATAGGCTGTTCCAGAGCTTGACTTGTACTAATCATATCACTCGACGTTAGCTGCTGGCCAGTCTCACGTAGAGCGACGTCTCGGAGAACGTCGCGCGAGGTCATAGCAATGAGGTCACTACCTAGATCAGGACACATAACTGGGTCAAGCACACATGGCCTTGGCCCATTAGCCAGAGAGTTGCGGGGTGCGTCATGTTGAGACGTCACGCGGCTGGTGCCACCACATATATGCGAAGGCGTAGTAACCTGCATATCGACCCCCGCAGTCTCATTTGATCCACCCTTTAACTCAGAACTCATAGACAACCGACAGCTATTCATATTATCATAGACCTGTGCCAACACGGTGTTGGATTGTATCGAACCAGTTTTTGTATTAATAGTACTAACAGTGCATGTCTCAGGAACAGCAGTATTAACAGACAAGATATTACAAATTTTAGAACTCACAGTGGCATTCACAGCTGTAGAATCAGAGGAAGTTTTCTTGTCTAAGAATTTCCTCTTTTTAAGACAATCTTGCTCTCTATGTGAGATCACCCGCTTGAATTTGTAGGCGCACGACGCGCATATGTGTGGTGACCGGGCAGGCAGGACGCCATGGGAGGAAGGATTGCCACAATCCTTCCCCCAATTCCAAAGGTAGCAGGGCTTCCCGTCTTTCTCCCTACTATACTCCTCCCGAGGATTGAGTGGCTGGAGGTAGGGGGACACCGAGGCAGCCGCTGCCGCTGGTGCTTCTCCTATGCCGCAGGACTGAAGAGCATGCTGCCTGTGGGGCTCGTGCATGAGGCTGGAAGCCGCCCGAGCCTGGATGGTCCTAACCGCTTCAGTGCAAACATCTCTCTGTAAATCCTTAATGGCAGCCAGATTGGCCCACCCCTCCCTGAGTCTCCCGTCAGCTATCATGACAAAGACTTTCTCTGACCACCTCCGACATGTTGGCCAGTCCCAGGTGACCGCCATCAAGGCTAAGTCCTCCTCGTGCTGCAGGATGGCCGGGAACCAAGCCTGCGGGAATGTAGGTTGCGGAGTCGGGTGTGGAGACGCGTAGACTGGATTCCCTGGGTGATGAGCCGGGGTAGTCACCGTATTGCTTAGATGGAGAGCAGAGACGGCGGGAGGTGAAGGAGAAGGCATTGGTGGAGGGGGCTGGGGAAGGGAGTAGAACTCAGCTGCCCTAGCCGTGTACGACCTCGAGACTGGCAGGGGAGGTCCCATAGGTGCTGGTGAAGTCGGAAGAGGAGGGAAGGCGTAGACTGGCCTGGTAGAGGCTAGCGGGCCAAGAGTGCGCACACCCCCTTGGATGGGAGCTGCAGACTGGGGCGGCCTAGGAATTGGCGTCCCCGGAAGAGCTGCAATTCTTTCTAGCACATTAAGTCTATTAACCACATTAGAGACAACGGCGTTCCTTCCTGTTGTACGAGCTCCCGTGCAGACGGAGACCCGGGCAACTGAAGCATGTGCTGTGAAGAAGCCGCAGGGTACAGGGCCTCCCCTTCTAGATCCGAGTCGTCAGACGCCGCCTTCCGCATCCAAGTAGACCTGGCCTTCCTCTTGGGTTGTTTCCTCGGTTTGGTAGCAGAAACCTTCCCAGATTTGAGAGAAGGCCTTCCTCGTTGCTTCTTGGCTGGAGGCATAGTGGAACCTTGAGCTCATCCAAGTTAACCAGAAACAACCTGCGAGAAGACGTGAGGACCGTTACGTGGCAAGCAGCGGTGCGATCAGGAAGGAAACTGGTGATACACGTTAAGGATGTACTATAATTCCTTGAAGCAGCGGTACAATCCAGGATATATATATATATACTTGTATTCTTACAAACCACTTGATTCAGTTAAGTGTAGACAGTTGTTTAGAGCAAGCTAGTGGTCTAACGAACTGGCGGCAATTGCAGACCGTTGACGTGGCAAGCAGCGGTACGATCAGGAGGAAAGGGTGAATTCACGTTAAGGATGCACTATAAATCCCTCCTCCTTGACACCGTAAACCTAGACACATCGGTACAATCCAGCATATATAATTCCCTCCTCCTTTCGACCGTAATCCTAGACGCAGCAGTACAATCCAGAACAGAGCGAAGCTACTGTGCTGACGAAAGAGGAAGGCTACTAGGCTGACGAACTGGCGGCAATTGACCGTTGACGTGGCAAACAGCGATACGATCAGGAGGAAAGAGGCGAATTCACGTTAAGGATGCACTAGAATTCCCTCCTCCTTGACACCGTAATCCTAGACGCAGCAGTACAATCCAGAATATATAATTCCCTCCTCCTTGACACCGTAATCCTAGAGGCAGCGGTACAATCCAGAATAAAGCAAAGCTACTGGGCTGACGAAAAACAAAGAGCAAAGCTACTGGGCTGACGAACGCGGGCAATTGACTATCTGGTGACGTGGCAAGCAGCGGTACGATCAGGAGGCCAAAGGCGAAGTCACGTTAAGGATGCACTATACTTCCCTCCTTGACACCGTAATCCTAGAACAGCGGTACAATCCAGAATATATATATATTGTTCTCCTCCTTGACCCTGTAATCCTAGAAGCAGAGCAAAGCTACTGGGCTGACGACGAGCAAAGCTAGAGCAAAGCTACTGGGCTGACGAGCGGGCTGCAATTGACTGCCTCGTATGTCGTGATGACGCCAGAAACTTGATCACCCGATTGCCTCGTCGAGTAAATTACCCATGTTAGCCTCGCCAACATAA
>CM059188.1:44794315-44910277 GCA_030323885.1 Branchipolynoe longqiensis
CACAGTTTCTACTTCATGTTCCATACTAAAGCTATTTTCGCCCATATTTACACTACGTTGTCGTTCACCCGTGTACTACAAGTACCGGGTGAATCTTTTATCTACCATTATGTATGCTTGAAGATGCAGTCCTCCCCACACTCCCACATGCTCTAACACATACAGCATCTTACAGGGTATTGAGCAGAGTCACGCCTCACTATGTTAAACACATATCACCTATGTAATTTAACCACCCCTGTGTACATACCATATACAGTAAATCCTCTCTAACCGACCACGTCCACCATTTAAAGTTGGTCCAATGGTGGGTCGATTTAGAGAGGATTTACTGTATATGGTTGATTGTTGGAGTTTTACATCCCAGTAACATCGAAGGCCATCAGCCATACCATATATGTATATATATATTACTGCATGAACCATATATATATATATATATATATATATGTATATATATATATATGTATACTGTATAAACCATATATATGGTTATATATGCAGTACTCGACGATAATAAATCATACACATAATACTTATTCTGACCATTTATATATGCATAGCATGTTATACTTCATAATCATAGACTGGTTAGCTCAGTGTCAGTATAATGTGACTGGGTGGAATACCAGGTCATGGTGCTGGCGGCCTGATTTCCCAGTGGGGCAGCACTATAAACTCGCCATGACTGCGCACTGTCACAAGTCGGTACCCATCCTGATATGACCTTAGGTGTTGCTAGGACATACAACAACAAACAAGCAAACACATCATAATCATATCGCTCATCGCGTCCGGTATAGTACGAAGGTAGTATACGAACAAACGATCAAGTAGCACACAATCCATTGAAATTTACCACAGGCTGTGAAGTGAGAGAGGTGAGTGTGACGTACCCCGTACTGAACCCCGGACTGACTGCTGAAGTGCCCGCCCTGCCAGGCACACTGCCTCCCAACCCAAAGGTAACCCAGAATCCACTGTCTGGTCCCAAGAATGTGGTAACAGATTTATCCACGCAGGTAACCACGTAGTCAGGTATGATGATAGTCCGCTTCCCACTGGGCACCTCTCGGCCCAGGCACACACATACACACATACACACATACACACAGACACATACAGAGACACACAGATCACATGCACAAATAACACACACGGACACATGCACATATGCACACATGCACAACCACACATGCACACACAAAGACATAGGCACACATGCACACATGCACACACAGACACATGCACACACAGACACATGCACCGACATGCACACACAGACACAGAGACACACACAAACATACACACATGTACACAGACACACACATGCACATACAACCATAAGCACACAGACAGTCATAGACACACATACATACACACACATACACACATACATACATGCACAGACACACATGCACGGACACACATGCACATGAATGCACATACTGACACACACAACCACACATATACACATGCATTCACACACATAGAGACAAAGATGCACACCCACACAAACATACACATATGTACAGATACACACATACATGCACATACAAGACACAAATGCACACACATACATGTACACAGACACACACATGCACCCAAACACACACAAACAGACACATACATACACACATCCATACGCACATGCACAGACACACACATGTGGAGCCCCGTTTCGGAAAACCCACCTCCGACCTCAGAGGTTGTTCAGTGTTATGCCCCGTCTAATCTGGTAATGTTACCCAAGATACCACCAGTCTGCTCTAGAGGGTGCCATCACTTAAACATTACCTGCACTCAAGTAGCCTTATAGTTATAGCATCATTCCACACGTCCACTATATGGACTGTTACAAACACATGTACGTGTAATCTAGACCCCGGCACCATGTGGGTTTCACTTGTCAATTCCAGTTTGTTGTTGGTTTACATCCTAGCAACATCAAAGGTCATATCAGGACGTGAACCGACTTGTGATAGTGTATACTCATGGCGACTTTTTTAGTGCTGACCCACTGGGAGACAAGACCACTGGCAACATGACTCGATATCCCATGCATGCATTTGATCCAAATACTGTGCTAACCAGTCCTTGTCCTATCCTATTATTGCCGAGCGCCAGGCTAGGTAGCGATAAGTATCAATTTTATAAGTCATTGGTTTGACTGGACTGGGATTCGAACTCCAGACCTTCCGCATGGGAAGAATACGTTCTACCGATCCGGCCATCGCGTGCGGTTGTATCCCACAATGCAACTCCCCCACCTGACATATAAACTCCAAGTATAAGCTAAAATCGCTAGATGTCTGGTTATTCAAAATTGATCAAGTCTGTCTATTCTGGAAGGCAACTAATCACACACTTGAAGATACACTTGATAAGATATTTATTGTATCACACTGTGACACATTATCACACATTGCACTGTACGTTCACTGATTGTGAATGGAATTCCTCTATCCTTCAACTATTTTGACCAATTTAAAAAAACGGAGAAGTTCTATCATGGTTGTGCTTATACAATGCTCGTCGAATGGTTAACGAGTTCATTGTATTAAATTTATATAAACATTAAGGGCGTTCAGTGTTCGAATATGAAAAAAAACAAGTACTTTGTGAAATTGCTTACCCATATCGAAATAAAAAGTGATCTGACAATAAATTCTTCACAAATAATTATAAATTATGTGTGTGTGTTAATTGTAATACATATTTACTTTAATTTTTTTTAATACCAAATTACCAAAAGGACATTTGCTTCATATTGTGTGATGTTGTTACTGTCGTCTTTTCTGATCAATCGAATGGCACTAGTCCCGCACAAAGTAACTAGGACTATAATTCTATTTCTAACAATAACAAATCTCAATGCATGTGATAGACATAATGACTAAGGCTATCTGCATAGACAACAGAGTAAGATGCGAGGGTGGTGATTTAAAATGATGAAATTATGATTATTAGATTTGCTGATTGGGGTTTTACATTCTAGACATCTAAAGTCATAATAGAAAAGCAGGCTTCCAGTTCACTTAAGCTGTATTCACACGGGCAAAAAGTAAAACGATCTAGGCAAAGCGTTTTACCTGCGGCGTTTTAGAAGCGTGTTCACACGACCAAATTTGAAAGTATTTCAGCTGCCGGGAACCAGCGGCCTGTAGCCGGCGAGCACTGCTATTTGTTTAGTTTGCATTCTTTGATTCACAATATGAATAACGATGCTGATGTAGCTGCTACATTAATATCGCTTGGAATTTAGGGTTAATTTAATTAAATTTCATTATTAGAGTATGTAATTCTGTTAAATATGATCGTATTCAATAGATTTCGGCCTAATCGGTCCCTAACACTGCCGGGCACCAGTGTATAGTTACAGCTGAGCCTGTAGCCGGCGAGCACCGCTATTGTACACTATCGCCGCCCGGGAACCAGCAGAACCGATTTCTATAAACCACCTCGCGAAGCGTTTTACAGTAAACGATTCATGTAAATCGATTCAGCCCTAATTTGCCTCAGTCGCGCGTTCACACGGCAAATGTGAGTCGAACTAGGCAAGTCGATTTATATGAATTGATTTAACTGCCCTGTGTGAATACAGCTTTAGATTGTTACACATATTGACACACACAGCATATATGGTATAATGCATTATATATATATTATTTCTAATGGAGTCTGAATGTGAAGGTGCTAAGTCCAATGCTCGCACTGGAGCGGCCTGGTCAACACTCTGCTTGTTATTTAGTTTTTGTTTGTTTGTTGGGGTTTTACATCCTGGCAACATCTAAGGTCATATCAGGATGGGGGTATTTAGTTGGATACTCAAATAGAATAGCACAGCCTGCGATCTGCACTCAACCACGACAGTGGATGGGAGTTTGTCCCCGGATTTTAAATATGTATATTATATAATCAATGTCTTTCGATTATTGAATGTATAGCATATGTTGATCACTGTATGCGCCTAACACAAACATACTAGGTCTTGGACCAGACGGGATGGCCGAATGAGTTAGAGCGTCCGTCTCCCGTGCTGGTAGATCGTGGGGTCGTGGGTTCGAGTCCCGGTCGAATCAAACCAATGACTTTAAAATTGATACTTGTTGCTTCCTAGCATGGCGCTCGGCATTATTAGGATAGGGCAAGGACTGGTGTGCTCAGTGTCAGGATAATGTGACTGAGTGGGATACCAGGTCATGGTGCCGGTGGCCTGGTTTCCCAGTGGGACAGCACTATAAAGTCACCATGAGTGCACACTGTCACAAGTCGGTACCCGTCCTGATATGACCTTAGATGTTGCTAGGACGTAAAACAACAACAAACAAACAAACTACTAAGTCTTTCTGGTTAATACCGCAGCCCTGATACTGAGACAGGGGTGCTGAACAACCCATTAGAAAAACTGTTGGGAGGCTGGGTAAAGGAAGTTACCAAGTAAATTCTTTTTTTTGGTTTGTTTGTTTGATGTTGTGTTTATACTGTCCATAGCATGTAAGCTCGAGTGCTCCGGCTTGTTTTCAATGATAGCCAGCTGTAGTAGTGGTTTAATCTTATCACACAGTAGGAGGTGATAAGATGTTTTTGTTTCTCACATGGTGATTATTTAGTATCAGGTGTTCTGATAGGTATATTGTTTATATTTTCTGATCACCCTTGTAGTGGGTATGAATAGTATATTAGTTTTTTTGTTTTACTACTACTTATGAACTAGCCTACTCTATATTTATAGGCCTGTACATAGTTTGCAGCTGTTTGTTATCTACTGAGGGTGGTCCAGATTACCCCCTTGGGGCAGCCCAGTTTGTGGGCCGTGACTTATCACATGCCCTTCTGGGGTTTTGCCCCAGGGTGTTTTCAGGGCTCCCTTTTTTTACATATATATTTTTGTATTTTTTTCAGATCGGGAGTCTCTGTTTTTGATGGTTTGTGGTTGTTTGTTATCTAATGAGGGTGGTCCAGGCTTCTCCCTTGGGGCAGCCCAGTTTGTGGGTCGTGACCTCTCAAATGCCCATCTGGGGTTCTGGCCCTAGGGTGTCATAGATATGTTTTGTATGTCTTTAGATCAGGGATCGGTCTTTCTTTTACTGATTGGGCATTCCAAGCCTTAGCAGCCATTTCCAATGTGCTCCTTTCATGGGCCTTTATGCAGCTCCTTGTTTGTTTTATTAGTGGTGCATTGGCTATTACTATTAGCTTATTGTTCACCCATGGATCTTGTTTTTGGTTTAGTTTTAGTTTTTTTTATAGGGCACATTTGGTTTAGTGAGGTTGTTATTTCCATAATGATATTGTTTCAGAAAATGTTAATATCATTTTTGTTACTATTTATTTAGTTTTTTTTACTTTCTAAGTGGTTTTCTAGTGATTCTTTTGAGTAGTTTACCAGTGATCTACGCGTCTTGTATTCATAGTGATTTTTTATTTTAATTTTTTCTGGTTACATATATTAGTTTGTGGTCACTAATACCCAAGCTTCTGGTGCCCCATTTTGTTGCATGGTTGGAGTTGGTTAGTATTAGGTCAATTGTCGAGCTACTTTCACTGAGTCTGGTATTTTCCGTGATTATCTGTTGAAGGCCTATGGTTTTGATAGCGGTGTGCAGCATTAGTTTGTGTTTTTCATTTGAGTTGTAGTTTACATTAAAATCACCCAGAATGAAAATTTCTGCAGTTGTTAATTTTTGTAATGTGCTAGCACTTTTTTTAAGGGCCCCAAGGAAGCTGTCTATGTTTCCTGTTGGTGGTCTGCACAGAATTGCTATGGCTGTGTTTGCTTGCTTATAAGCTTTTATTAAGCACCATACAAGTTCTATGTGTTGTTCTGAAATATTTGCTGTTTCTAGTGTTTCAGCATCTAGGTTTTTGGTGAGTTTGCAGCATATAGCTAGACCCCCACCTTTGTTTGTTTGTTGTGTTTCATTTAATGTTTTACTGTCATTACATACAAGCCTATACCCATCTATGTTGAGAATATTGTTGTGGCATTTGTCAGTGTACCAGGTTTCTGACATTGTTAGTACATCAATGTCTTCATGTTTTAGGTGTAGTTTTATCAGGTCTAGTTTATTGAATTCTTAATCAAAGAAGCAATATGTATGATTCACATACCTCTTTATGTTTACGCGTTACATTTGAATAAAGAATTGATGTAGATTAACTAACCTTAAACCATGAATGGGGTCAGCATATTGTTTTTTTTGCATTCTCTCCAGGTTCACCAACTCTGTGGCAGGATAAATAAACACAGCGCACTGGAACCACCCTTTCCACGGTTAATTCATACTGAAGTACCTTTTGCTCGAATTTAAACAGGGTTGTCATTCACCCCTATCAGGGTAGGGGTGCAATTTTATCCTTTACATTTTTTTTTTTTATCTATGTCTTGCACGCTGAAGTGCCACCACACTAGCAACGATCACACATTTCCACTTCAAACCTTAGGTTCGCCTAACACCCTCCCAGTGTTCTCTAAGCTGTAGCATCACTTACCGCCCTCCACTGGCCACACAGCCGGGGCACAAGTCCCCCTCAGTGTGCTCTGGGTTTATATCTGCGCACATATATACGCAGGTCTGTAATATGGGGGCCACCTGCCACCTGACCTACAGAGCGCCACTCCCACCTCAAGCTCCAGTTCTAAACACGACCACAAACCCAAATACCAGGCCTCTCTCCCGCCCTCTGTACAACCCTAACCTTCTCTTCCTCCTCCTCCTCTCCCTCCTCCTCCTCCCCTCCGCCTCCTCCCCCTCCTCCGCCACCTCCTCCTCCCCCTCCCCTCCTCGACCTCCTCCTCCACCACCTCCTCCTCCTCCGCCTCCCCCCCCCCCTCCCCTCCTCCTCCACCACCCCCCCCCCCTCCTCCTCCACCACATCCTCCTCCTCCTCCTCCTCCCCCCTCTCCCCCTCCGCCTTCCTCCTCCTCCCCTCCTCCTCCCCTCCTCCTCCCCCACCTCCTCCTCCCCCTCCTCCTCCTCCCCCCCCTCCAGCTCCTCCTCCCCTCCTCCCCCTCCCCTCCGCCTTCCTCCTCCTCCTCTCCTTTCCTCCACCCACCTCCTCCTCCCCTCCGCCTTCCTCCTCCCCCCTCCTCCAGCACTTCCCCCCCTCCCCTCCTCGACCACACCTCCCCCACCACCTCCTCCTCCTGCCTGCCTCTCCCTCCCCCTACGACCTCACACGGCAAACCCAAACCCCACTCCACTGTACTCGTAGAGTCGTACCACGGGTTTGTCGCCATCAGTGTGTGTACATACAGGTACACACATATGAACACACATATACACATGTACAGATGTACATGTGTACAAATATACATATGTATGCACATATATATAGATATACATATTTATACTAGAATAGACATTAAGGAGCAGTGGAATGAGGAAGACCAATTTGATTCAAATGCTTTATCAAAGAATGCAACAATAACACAATCTATCCACAGAATATCTTATATACATATGTGTGTTTGTGAATATATGACCGCATGTATGCATGTATGTATGCATGCATGTATGTGCATATCCATGTATCTATGCAAGTATGTATGCATACATGGATGTATGTATTCATGTATATATGTATGTGTATATGTGTGTATGCATGTAGGCATATTTGTACACATGTATGACTATGCATGTATGTATGCATGTCTGCATGCATGTATGTACACATGTCGGTATGCATGTCTGCACGCATGCATGTATGCATGTATGTATGCATGTATGTATGTAGTCATGCATGTATGTATGCATGTATACATGCATGTATGTAAATATGCACGAATGCATATGTACATGTATGCATGTCTGTGTGTATGCATGTCTGTATGTATACATGTCTGTATGTATGCATGTATGCATGTATGCAAGTAGTTGGTTGGTTGTTTGAGTTTTACATCCTGGCAACATCTAAGGTTATATCAGGACGGGTACCAACTTGTGACACACTCATGGCGGTTTTATAGTGCTGTTCACCTAGGAAATCAGGCTTCTGTCACCATGACATGATATCCCACTCAGTCACATTATCCTGACACTGAGCTAACCAGTCCTTGCCCTATCCTATTAATGCCGATCGCCAGGATAGAAAGCAACAAGTATCAATTGTATAAGTCATCGGTTTGACTCGACTGGGAACCGAACTCCCGATCTTCCGCGTGCTAGGCCCGTGCTCTACCGATTCGGCCACCACGCCCGGTTTGTATGCATGCATGTATGCATCTGTGCATGTATGCATGTATGTCTGTATGCATGTGTGCATGTATGCAGTTGTGCGTGTATGCATGTATGCATCTATGTGTGTATGCATGTATTCATGTATGTATGCATTCATGTACGCATGTATGTCTGTATGCATGTATGTATGCATGTATGCATGTATGCATGATTGTGTGTATGTATATGAATGTATGCATGTGTGCATGTCTGTATGCATGTGTTCATGTCTGTAGGCATGTATGTATGCATGTATGTCTTTATCCATGTATGCATTATGTATGCATGTATGTATGCATGTATGCATGCATGTATGCATGTATGTGTGAGTGGGTGTATGTATGTATGCATGTGTGCATGTGTGCATGTCTGTATGCATGTGTGCATGTCTGTATGCATGTATGCATGTATACATGCATGTATGTATGTATGCATCATGTGTGCATGCATGCTCGCATATGTGTGCATGAAAGCAGAACACAAACAAGATCATATCTTTTTTTCTTTTTTTTTATTCATGCAATTTCTTTTACCGAACAGAATAGTATTTGATAGCAATATGCGTCGTGTGATTTGGGTTCACCTTTGGGGGTACGTGTATGTGTGTGTGGGGGGGGGGGGGAATGATGCTTTCTGGACATCTGGACACCGGCCACTCTCTAAAATGCTCCCATTCCCCAACTCTAACCCACGCCAAACCTCTACCCGAAGATCCCGCCCCGCCCCTTGTCCCACGGCGCGCGACTTCTACTAGTACTACTACTAGTCCTACAAACTTCCCGTCCGCACCCATCGACGCTCTCCGCCAATCTTGACGCCGCAGCCCCATCGCCGTCTACCCCGAGTTTCTCCCCGCCCAGTGAATCAGGAACCCCGGCCACGCCCAACACTTTAGTTGTATGTGCACTATCCCTCCTGCTCTGCTCCCTTCTATCCCCTATCAATTCCCCTCCGTGTCTACCCTCAGGCCCCGCCCCCTACCTCATCCCACGTCCTGCTCCTCCTCTCTGTCACGGCCCCTCCCACCGTCCCGCCCCCCTCCACCTTCCCCAATCCTCATCCACCTCCCCGCCCACATCACCGCTCCAAGTTTCCACAACCACTCGACTTCGCCCCCCCCCCCCACCCCCTCCTGCTCTATACCTACTGTACTCATACACCACTCGTAGCTATCTATACCTTTTAAACCCCCTCCCTCCTCATACCACCGAACTTACTACCCCACACCTCTACACATTCACTCCCCCCCACTCCACTTCACGCCAACCCCAATCTTCCGCTTTTTCTCGCTACCTCACCTCGTTACCACCCTCTACACACTCACGATTCTTCCCACTAACTCCTCTTCCTCCCCCCCCCCACACGATTTCCCCCCTCCCCGCTCTCCCCACCGCGCTTACCCCCCGCATTGGGTAGGTCCCTCAATTAGCCCCTCCCACACCAATGCAGTTTCCCATTCATCCCCCCTTCTCGACAACCGCCCCCCCAATTACATCCACAGCCAAACTACACCCATGTCTACTCACTAGGGGGGCCCCCCCCCCCCCCCCCCCAGTTCCTCCAATCATTCCTCCACCTCCCCCACCGCTGTTACCACTCACTGGTCTCCCACTCACTCGTCGATTCCCCCAGCCAGCCACCCCTCCCCTGACCAGGTCTCCTACCACTCTCTGCCAGCACAGCCCTTCCCCTTCTCCCGCACTTACTCACTAACTTCACTCACTCTTCATTCACTTACTAATCACTAGTCTGCCACTCACCCCCCCCCCCCCACCCCCCCCCCCCCCCCCCCCCACCACAGAGTTCCTTCCCTCCTCCACCCTCACCCACCATCACTCACTCCCTCACTCACTCACTCACTTCCCCAGCTCCCCTACCTTACCCCGCACACCCCCACAGCTCGTCTACTCCCCCCCCCCCCGCCCCCACCTTCACCTCCCCACCGCTGGCTGTCCGATGCTCGTCTGTGCTTGGCGGATTGGTACCAGGTGAGGGTTTGACAGCCCGGCGTGTGTCCAGCAGGTGGGCGGTGGACAGGCAGGCGGTAAGCGGCGGCTGGGAGGCGGCGGCCGGTAGGGGGTGGTCGGGGATGGAGGGCGGGGGAGGGGGCGGGGCGCCAACACCCAACATACCACCTTCATCGCCAGTAACCAGCACGCCCCGCCCCGCCGAACGCGGCCAACATGTGTAAAACTACCTGGCCTTACCCCGTGAGAAACTTGCTCACATCACTCTGCTTTTAACTGGTGAGAAACACGCCCACATCACACTGCTTTTAACTGGTGAGAAACAGGCTCACATCACTCTGCTTTTAACTGGTGAGAAACACGCTCACATCACACTGCTTTTAACAGGTGAGAAATATGCCCACATCACACTGCTTTTAACAGGTGAGAAAAACTCTCACATCACTCTGCTTTTAACTGGTGAGAAACATACCCACATCACACTGCTTTTAACTGGTGAGAAACATGCGCACATCACACTGATTTTAACTGGTGAGAAACACGCTCACATCACACTGCTTTTAACTGGTGAGAAACACGCTCACATCACTTTGCTTTTAACTGGTGAGAAACACGCTCACATCACTCTGCTTTTAACGGGTGAGAAACACACTCACATCACACTGCTTTTAACTGGTGAGAAACATGTTCACATCACTCTGCTTTTAACTGGTGAGAAACACGCTCACATCACATTGCTTTTAACTGATGAGAAACACGCTCACATCACATGGCTTTTAACTGGTGAGAAACACGCTCACATCACTCTGCTTTTAACTGGTGAGAAACATATCCACAGCACTCTGCTTTTAACTGGTGAGAAACATGCTCACATCACACTGCTTTTAACTGGTGAGAAACACGCTCACATCACACTGCTTTTAACTGGTGAGAATCATGCTCACAGCACTCTGCTTTTAACTGGTGAGAAACACGCTCACATCACTCTGCTTTTAACAGCTGAGAAACATGTTCACATCACCCTGCTTTTAACTGGTGATTAACGCGCTCACATTGCACTGCTTTTAACTGGTGAGAAACATGCCCATATTACATTTACACTGCTTTTAGCTGGTGAGAAACATGCTCAGATTGCACTGCTTTTAACTGGTGAGAAACATGCCCACATCACTCTGCTTTTAACTGGTGAGAAACATGCCCACTTCACTCTGCTTTTAACCCTGAGAAACATGCCCGCACCACTTTTAACCCGTTAGAACCATCCTCACATCACACTGCTTTTAACCCGTGAGAACGATGCTCACATCACTCTGTTCTTAACCTGTCAGAACCATGCTCACATCACACTGCTTTTACCATGTTACTGTTAGAAACATGCCCACATCCCTTTTAACCCGTTAGAACCATGCTCACATCACTCTGCTTTTAACAGGTGAGAAAGACGCTCAGATCACACTGCTTTTAACCTATGAGAACCATCCTCACATCACTCTGTTCTTAACCTGTGAGAACGATGCTCACATCACTCTGTTCTTAACCTGTGAGAAAGACGCTCAGATCACACTGCTTTTAACCTATGAGAACCATGCTCACATCACTCTGTTCTTAACCTGTCAGAACCATGCTCACATCACTCTGATTTTACCATGTTACTGTTAGTGTTAGAACCATGCTCACATCACTTTGCTTTTAATCCCAGAGAACCATGGTTACATCATTCTGTTCTTAACCCATGAGAACGATGCTCACATCACTCTGTTCTTAACCTGTGAGAAAGAGGCTCAGATCACACTGCTTTTAACCTATGAGAACCATACTCACATCACTCTGCTTTTACCATGTTACTGTTAGAAACATGCTCACATCACTCTGCTCTTAATGTGTGAGAACCATGCTCACATCACACTGCTCTTAACGTGTGAGAACCATGCTCACATCACACTGCTTTTAACCTGTGAGAACCGTGCTCACATCACTCTGCTTTTACCATGTTACTGTTAGAAACATGCTCACATCACTCTGCTTTTAACCTTAAAGACCCATTCTCACATCACACTGCTTTGAACCTGTGAGAACCATGCTCACATCACTCTGCTTTTACCATGTTACTGTTAGAAACATGCTCACATCACTCTTCTCTTAACCTGTGAGAACCATGCTCACATCACACTGCTTTTAATGTGTGAGAACCATGCTCACATCACTCTGCTTTTACCATGTTACTGTTAGAAACATGCTCACATCACTCTGCTTTTAACCTTAGAGAACCATGCTCACATTACACTCCTTTTAACCTGTGAGAACCGTGCTCACATCACTCTACTTTTACCATGTTACTGTTAGAAACATGCTCACATCACACTGCTTTTAACCTGTGAGAACCATGCTCACATCACTCTCCTTTTACCATGTTACTGTTAGAAACATGCTCACATCACTCTGCTTTTAACCTGTGAGAACCATGCTCACATCACACTGCTTTGAACCTGTGAGAACCATGCTCACATCACTCTGCTTTACCATGTTACTGTTAGAAACATGCTCACATCACTCTGCTTTTAACCTGTGAGAACCATGCTCACATCACACTGCTATTAACCCGTTAGAACCATGCTCACATCACACTGCTTTTAACCTGTGAGAACCATGCTCACATCACTCTGCTTTTACTATGTTACTGTTAGAAACATGCTCACATCACTCTGCTTTTAACCTGTGAGAACCATGCTCACATCACTCTGCTTTTACCATGTTACTGTTAGAAACATGCTCACCTCACATTGCTTTTAACCTGTTAGAAACATTCTCACATCACACTGCTTTTAACCTGTGAGAACCATGCTCACATCACTCTACTTTTACCATGTTACTGTTAGAAACATGCTCACATCACTCTGCTTTTAACCTGTGAGAACCATGCTCACATCACACTCCTTTTAACCTGTGAGAACCATGCTCACATCACTCTGCTTTTACCATGTTACTGTTACAAACACGCTCACATCACTCTGCTTTTAACCTGTGAGAACCATGCATACATCACTATGCTTTTAACCCATTAGAACCATGCTCACACCACTCTGCTTTTACCATGTTACTGTTAGAAACATGCTCACATCACTTTGCTTTTAACGTATGAGAAACATGCTCACATCACTTAACCCGAAGAAATATGCAAAAAAGCAAAACAAACAAAAAATGTGGAAATCCGAGTCTCAGCAGATTTGCTGGCGATAAGCATCTAAGGGGAAATGGCCCACATGACCAAGGAGGAAAGAAATCGAGAATCCATGGAAAATTGGACATATTTCATGTCTGACACATAAGGGTTGGATGATTGATAGAAAATCCCTGCCGAATTTTAAGCCTCGCAATCGGATGACAGCGCCACCTTTTTTAAACCACAACACTTACTAACTTTGATCATACGTGTCCAACTTGTCTACTGGTTGCATTAAATCAAACAACTATTGCAGTTTAGTGCTCATGTACTATGCTTCTAAACTAAACTTTTAAAAAGATGAACATACCCTATCCCTAACATATTAATGTGTGCGCACACAATTAGTTATGTTTTCATATTAGTAATGTTTTCATATACAATATCTCCAAAGTTAACATTGTAAAATAAAAGTTATTTCGAAGTAACGTAAAGTCGATTATAATGAGAAAGTCCATATAGTTACCTAAATAAATAAGACAAACGAAACAGCGATTTACAAGCATTGGATTTTTCAACTTTAAGAAAATTCACATTTCAGCAGTGTCAGTGTCGGATCATCATTAATGCCACCGATTTCTTTAGAAGGTGTTTATTAGCAAAATGCCCGGGAGGTCGAAGGATCCAGCTTTCGCCAAGTCAAATCAAATACTTTACAAAATTGTTGCTACCTTGTCTGGAGGTCGGCATCACTTGATTAGAGCAAGCACTGGTTGGCTCAATATCAGTAAAATGCTACAGAATGGGTTCTCGAATGGTAGCACGGTACCCCAATGGCGCAGCACTATCAAATCGCCAAGGGCGCGCGCTGTCACAAATCGACGGCCATCCTGATATGATTTTGGATGTGGCTAGGAGGGAAAACCCCAATAAATCAAACAAATTGTAAGCTATATAGGCAGCAAACCGTGTTTAGAGAAACTGGTATATTCGCGAAAGCATATTTGCTGCATCATCTCTCGCCCTTCTCTCTGTCTGTCTTTCTCTCTGTCTATCAAGATATCTCTCTATATATAGCTGTGTCTGTTTCTCTCTGTCTATCTCTGCCTCTATCTGTCTGTCGTTCTCTTTCTCCCTTTCAGTGTTTCTGTCTATGTTTCCCTCTTTGTGTCTCACTGTTTATCTGTCTGTCTCTCTCCGTCTCACTCTGTCTTTCTGTTTGTCTCCCTATCTCATTCTGTTTCTCTCTGTCTCTTTTCCTGTCTCTATTTCTCTGTGTCTGTCTCTCTATGCCTCGCTATGTCTCTCTTTGCCTCTTTTCTACCTCTATCTGTCTCTACCGGTCTGTTTCTGCCTGTAAGGCCCTCGGTCTGTCTGTCTATCTTCCTGTGTGTGTTAAGAAGCCAGCATGTTGGAAGGCTTAAGAGCTTTGCGTCTGTCTGACTCTGACCCTGAGGAGAGTGCAGCCGACAACTAACTTGGCCGAGCGGAAGTTGGCGCCTGATTACGACACGCCGTGTGGGGGAGGTGTGGGTCGGGTCCCGGCCGGGTCCCGGCGTGCGGCGGGCAGCTTACACCTGTGAGGCAGGAGGAGCAGGCAGGTGCCAACCACGGGCCGCTATACACCGCTATACACACGGCAGGTAAGGCTAGCCGGGCTGACAGTGGGCCCCACACCGCCCGACAGTCAACAACCAGCCCCCCAACCCACCACTCGCCGGCGACCAGCCAAGGTACACGCCGGGGACCAGCTGAATTAGCCCCCCGTGAGTGCCCGCAGGAAGCCGTCCCCGGGCCGCCCGGCTCGGCACGCACCTCCCCGGCACACGTCACTCACGGCGCTTACAGGTAGCCAGGCCGGCACCTGCATCCCGGCTCGCCTTACCTTCTCCAGGCGTGGGGTCCTGGAGCACCGCCGGACCTCACCTTACCTCATCATCTAACCCCCACACCTCTAACACACCACACACGCCCCAAGAGGGGAAGGGGGAGAGAGGGAGAGTGGGAGAGGGGGAGAGAGGGATGAGGATCGTGGAGGAGGAAGAGCAGATGGAGGAACAGGAGAAGTAGGAAGGGGGACTATAGAAAAGTGGGAGGAGCAAGGATATGTGTAACCGACGGGCGTTAAGGAAGCCTGGGGTATAGGGGCGGCAAAGAGAGGGGTAATTTGCGGCAATATGTTCTCGTTTTGTACGGTTACCATGGAGAGGCGCAGGATGATGAGTGTGGGGACCTGTTACACTTACAGTGAGCTGCTTCTACACACGACGCCCAGGTGAGTTCAAACGGCAACGAACATCGCAATGCAGCACATGCTGTTGAGAAACGATGGGTTGACAATGACTGCGAGTATCCACATTTACTACCTTTTCTTACCTGTCATGTGGCAATAAAGTTATGCGAGATCGACGATGACACCCTGAAATTTCACTTAGTCAACATTTGTTCGGATAATTGTTAGTAAAAATAGGGTCATTTTGGTACCGATCACAAACAATTCAGCGACCAATTCCTTCTATTTATTTTCTTTCCTTTTCCAATCTTCCTGCTACTGCTTCTTCTTCTTCTTCTTCTTCTTCTTCTTCACCACATTCTTCTTCTACTCCTTCTTATCATCCTCACTTTTCTTCTTCTCAGCCTCAGTATCATTCTTCTTATATTCTTGTTCGTCCTCCCTCTTCTTCTTCTTCTTCTTCTTCTTCTTCTTCTTCGTCCTCTCCTACTCCTCCTTCTCATCCTCATTTCTCTTCTCCTTCTTTTAAGCCCCATTCTCATTCTTCTTATATTCTTGTTCGTCCTCCCTCTTCTTCTTCTTCTTCTTCTTCTTCTTCTTCTTCGTCCTCATCTACTCCTCCTTCTCATCCTCATTTCTCTTCTCCTTCTTTGAAGCCCCATTCTCATTCTTCTTATATTCTTGTTTGTCCTCCCTCTTCTTCTTCTTCTTCTTCTTCTTCCTCTTCAACTCCTCCTTCTCATCCCCATTTCTCTTCTTCTTATCAGCCCCATTCTTATTCTTCTTATATTATTAGTCATGCTCCCTCTTCTTCTTCTTCTTCTTCTTCACCTTCTTCTTCTACTCACTCCTTATCCTCCTCCTCATTTTTCTTCTTCATGGCCTCATTCTCATTATTCTTCTATTATTGCTCTTCCTCACCTTCCTCCTTCTTCTCTTTCTTCCTCTTCTTCTTCGCCCCTCCTACGCCTCCTCCTCCTAGTCCTCCTACTACTTATCTCTTTTATTCTTCTGTTTCGTCTTATTCTTCTTTTTTTCCCTTCTTATCACTATCACTAGTATCAGTGTTGTTACACTACAATTACAAACAACCACAGGTTCCCAATCCAGTTCATTCAGTCCCCCCCTAGTATCTCCAGTCATGCACTCATTGTTTATTGCTGTTCTTCTTCTTCTTCTTCTCTTTCTTCTTCTCACCCTGGTGTTAATAAGTTGGCGCTCTGATATTTCTGATTATAACTAAACAAAAGAAGCAGTAAAACATACACATTGAACAAGGTCTATATCGGAAAAGGTATCCATATCACAAACAACCTACTTCTCGGAGTGTCAACATCGCCTCAGTTTATAATCTTTCAAGCCGTTTGTATACAACGACACACTGACAGAACGATCATCGCCCAACACACACACACACACACACAAACACACACACAGACACACACAATCACACAAACACACACACCAGTAACCGCGCTCCTTTCTCTCTCCGCTTAAAATATTTCTCAACGGGAGCCTGCTAAGAAACACATAAATAAAAGTGTTTTTTTGGTGGTTGTTTTTTTTGTAAGGGAGAAAAAGGCAATGACATCTCTATTTATTATTAAACCTGCCATTTAATTTGTTTAAATTATATATTTATTTTGTGTTGCGCACCCATAAAGATGACACCCAGACAGACATGGACGCCCGCGCCTTGATGCGTGCATTGTTTCGCAGCAAGTCACCTTGTGATGGGTGGTCGAATCGGTAGAGTACAGGCTTCCCATACGGAAGGTCAAGAGTTCGAATCCCACCAGAGTCAAACCGATTACTTAAAACATTGATACTTGTCACTACCTTGCCTGGTGCTTGGCATTAATAGGATAGGACGAGGACTGGTTAGCACAGTATCAGGATAATGTGAATGTGTGGGATACTGGTTCATGGTGCTGGTGACCTGGTCTCCCAGCAGTGTTGCACTATAAAGGCGCCATTAGAGCGCACTGTCACAAGTCAGTACCCATCCTGATAATGTGATATGACCTCAGATGTTGCTAGGACGTAAAACAACAACCGTGAGCAACCTTGTTACGGGGCGGAACACGGCGCTGATAGCTTTACTATCGTGCTGGCGAAGTGACCCCTACCAGTACCACCAGCCTCCGGGTCACACCAACCACTACTACTGAGTACTACTAGTAGTAGTACTAATACTAGTAGTAGTAGTGGTCGCCGGGCTGGTGAGGTGTGAATGGTACCTGGTGTTTCATTCACACCTCGTGCCGCGCTTTGAACCTGCTCCATACTAGGTGCTCCGTGATTGATTCAGACGTCAGGCACCAAGTGGCGCAAATAGATCAGCGCCCACCTCGCTGAGTGTGTGTTTGTATGGGGGGCAGGGGGAGGGGGAGGGCAGGGGGAGGAGGGAGGGAGGTCAGCAGCTTATAAACCACAATAGTTCATATATATATTTGTGTTCACCTACATGTCGTGCGATATGGAAGTATGTTACCATAAATTGGGAATTGTAATGGTACACGGTTAATTGGGGTGGGGGGCCGGGGGGGGGGGGGGGTGAGGGAGGGAGGTCAGCAGCTTATAATCCACAATAGTTCATATATATATTTGTGTTCACCTACATGTTGGGCGATATGGAAGTATGTTACCATAAATTGGGAATTGTAATGGTACACGGTTTACGTGTGGGGGGGGGGGGGAGGTGTCAATCGATGAAATGCCATACTTTAGGTCGTTGTTTGTTGTTGTTTTATGTCCTATCAACATCTAAGGTCATATCAGGATGGGTGCCAACTTGTGACAGTGTGCACTCATGGCAACTTTATAGTGCTGCCCCACTTGGCGACCAGGCCGGTGTCACCATGACCCAGTATCCCACAGAGACCACAATATCCTGATACTGTGCAAGCCGGTCCTTGAACTATCCAATTAATGCCGAGCGAGAGGCTAGGTAGCAACACGTAACAATTTTATATAATCAGTGGTTTGACGCGGCTGGGATTTGAACTCCCAACCTTCCGCACAGGAAGCCTGCGCTCTACCGATTGGGCCACCGCGTCCGGTGCCATATTTAGAACTCAATCAATCAATAGTTCCGTCCTCTAGTCGAGGGTTGGATGCAATGGTTCTTCACTTGTCCCGATGGTGTGCTGTTCTGATAGACTGTGAATAATTCAAGCCTGCCCACTGTGAAATATTTGTAAACCATGATGTTCTTGGTCTCCCTCTCCCTCTGCTGCCATTTAGAACTAGATATATATATATATATATATATATATATATATATATATATATATATATATAAACCAATCGAATTACGATAACAGTGTAAATACAAAATCCTGACATATTCAATCCTGACTGGTCAACAATAAGGCGAAATCACTGCCCGAAGTGCTCTGTCACATAGCGATTCACAGTCGAATATATATATATTTATATATCTATTTATATAGCTCTAAATATATAAATACATAATATGTATACACGCTACAGATGGCAGCTTCTTTTGAAGTGCATTTGATCTTGTCTTTACAAACTTCTCTTGAAATTCATTAAACACATTTTAAATTAAATTGTATGATTGATTTGTGATTTGTGAGAATCTAACGACGAAGGTGTTGTAACTCCATTATGTCGACTATGCTACGTGTACTAGACGGATTGGCCAAGTTGGCAAGGCGCCTATTTCACTTGCGGGAGGGCGCGGGTTTGATCCCCTGCCGAGTCAAACCAAATACTTACCAAAGTAATATGCGTCGTTATCTTGTCTTGCACTCAGCATTGTTAACATAGGGAAAAGACTGGTTGACTTAGTGTTGAGATAATGTAACTGAGTAGGATATCGGATAATGGTGTCAGTGTTATGGTATCCTAGTGGGTCAACACTATAAAGTCACCATTGGTGCGGACTGTCACTTTTTGATAAACGTCCTCCTGTGCCTGTACATGTTGCTAGGACAACCCACAATAAACCAAATTCACTATGTCGCTTCCAATTAGTATATCAATGGAGCAATTACGTGCAGATGCAACAATCACATTTTCTCAAATTGAATTAATTTGTATATAAAAAGGTAACTTTCCGTTAGGCAACTCTTTGAACGGGTCATTATTGTTGGTTTTCCCCTCCCTTGATGGCATGTCATTGAAATTATTAAATTGATGTATCATTTAGCACTGGCTCAAATAAATATAATTTGATATGTTCAAGTTAGTTGCAGCCTTATGAAATGTGTGTTTTGGTTATTTGATTGTATCTTCTCTGATTTATATATATATATATATTTATTTATACATTAATATTATAGATACACTGCTCTGGTGGGCAGGAAATGGGTATCTGTGATGGGATAAGGGGGAGCTGGAGTTGGCATGAATTCAAAAGAGGCTAATGTTATTGTCGGTTTTTTCTTTTATTCCACATGGCAGAAGAGATGGGGAGGTGTATGCCTGCCAGACATTCACCCAAAAGACGAGCGCCAATCGATTGGTCATCAATATATATATGTACTATATATGTATATAATATATACATATACAGTGCATATATATAGATATATATACATACATATACATATATATACATACATATTTGTATATACATATATTTATATAGATATATGTATATACAAATATGTATGTATATGTATATGGGTCAGGATCACGAAAAGAGGCCAATTGGTGGAAGTTGTCGGTGTCGATCATTGGATGTCAGCATCGATCGTCATAATTATAGTTTAGCATTGACATACGTATTGGAAACTCCTTAAATTTATTCTGAATGTAAAGGTAGAGAAAATACAACAACCTTATTTGTTTCTCGGATAATTTAATATAAAACAAAGAAATGCACTACACTTTAAGAATTTGCGACACCAACATCTGTTAAAGTTGTCGGCATCGATCATTGTATGTCGGCGTCAATCATCATAATTATAGTTTAGCATTGGTAGGGGTGTTGCAAATTCCTTAAATTTATCCTGAATGTAAAGGCCCTGTCACATTACGGCGTCTGGCGGGAGCGTATTGAAAACCTACGTAGGTCCTGCGTGTGCCGGCCTATGATGACATTTGGTGACCTTTCGGCTGGTTTTGAGCATATGTGGAACCTATGAGGAGCGTACGAGGAGCGTTTGAGGAGCGTATGGGAGCGTGCTGTGACATTTTTTGACAGTTTTGATTGGCATGTGGAGCGTATGAGTAGCGTACGAGTAGCGTATGCGTAGCGTATGCGCGTATGAGTAGCATGCATACGCTGTGCATACGCTGTGCATACGCTAGGAGTACGCTCCCATACGTAACTCGTAGGTTATGCGAATGCTACATACACTAGAGATACGCCGGTGACACAAGTTGAGCATATGAAAAACCTATGCCGGCGTACCCCTAGCGTACGAGGAGCATATGCCGGCGTATGAGGAGCGTATGTCGGCGTATGAGTAGCGTATGGGCCATACGCCCTCATAGGTCGAGATTTTTTGAGCATGCACAAAAGAATGTGGACGGACGGATTTATGAAAGCGTATGGCGGCGTATGCCTCATAAGCCGGCATCTGGCGGCATCTGGCGGCGTATGAGTAGCGTATGAGTAGCGTATGCGTAGCGGATGAGTAGCGTATACACCGTATGCCGACGTATATGACGTAACGCGCCTACGCCGCCATACGCTCCCGCAAAAAACCCTAATGTGACAGCCCCTTAAAGGTAGAGAAAATACAACAACGCTATTTGTTTCTAGGATAATTTAATATAAAACAAAGAAATGCACTAAACTTTAAGAATTGCGATGCCAACATCTTAAATAAACCACCAATTGGCCCATTTTCGTGAGGCTGACTCATATATATATATATGTATGTGTATATATATGAATATATATATGGGGATATATATATATATATATATATATATATATATATATATAAACACCATGAACATACCTTCGTTATGATGTTTACATATCAATCATGAGCATATGCCTTCCACACACACACACACACATATATATATATATATGTATATATATATTCTACGGATTGACTTCGTTCAATATATCAGGTTCAAAACAAATCGGATGTCTTTAAAACAATCACACTTCCTCTATTCAAAAGCGCACGCTATGCTAAAGAGAAACGAACACACACGCACACCCTTCCTCCTCACCACCCACACTCACACCCACACCCACACCCACCTCCGTCTCTAATATTTCCTCATTTCTGTTGCTATTTCCTCACAGGCCGCTCCGCCCGGATGCAAACACTCAGCGCGCCAGGTGAGGCTTTCATCGTACGCTGGTGGCGACCTCTGGTGGTGCCTGACACGCCGCCATTACACTACACTGGTCCCCGTGTCATCGTGAACGGATCCATCCCCCTCCCCATCTCCATCTCTTCTTCCATTCCGCCCCCGCCTGGCCCTCAAGCCATTCATATTGTGGTGCCCATGGACCACTTTTAGTGCCGTCCTTACCCCCGCCCCCTTCACCTCACGCCGCCCTCGGCCGTCCCCTCCATCCCCTCCGTCCATCTCCCGACCCTACAGAGACGGCGGGCACGTGCCCCGGGGTCCGCCGGGAAAGCGCCGGGGCAGTCAGTCATTATACACCGATAACACGCTCTTAGCAAACCGCCCGCAGTTAAGAGCCCCCGGGGGGAGAAGGGAGAGGACGTCCTGACCAACGGACACCCACTCACTCACCCACTTACCTACCTACACAGCCATCCAGCCGCCCACACAGGCTGACAGGGAACAGGCATATCAGACTAAGAGGCGGAGAATTGGGAGGTGGGAGGAGCCCCTGATATATCAGATAGGTTGACAGAGAGAGAGAGAAGGGCAGCGAGGGGAGAGGGGCACACTCTGCCGCACAGAGAGAGGAGAGAGAAAGAAAGACACGGAGAAAGGGAGAGAGACAGAGAGGAGAGAGAAACAGACAGAGAGAATGAGAGAGGGCGAGACACAGAGTCACACATACACATAGAGTGGGAGAGAGAGGAGAGAGGAACAGAGACAGAGACACTGAGAGAGAGACAGAGACACACAGAGAGGGAGAGAGACAGAGACACAGAGAAAGAAGGAGCGACATACAACGAGAGAGAGAGATAGATAGATAGAGAGAGAGAGAGAATAAAGCAGACCAGCATGAGCACCCGGCTGGAAGAAGATCCCGCCACCAAGAAACTGCGCCCAGAGAACACGACCCGGGAGGAGGCGACCCGGGAAGCAGCAGGAGCAGGAGCAGGAGACGCCGGGAGGGCGACAGGAAAGGCGGGAAGGGGAGGATGGCATTGCTGCGCCTTCGCCTCTCCCCCGGCCGCCTCCCGGAAAGCGAAGCGGCGCCGGCTACGGCTGGCCGGGGTACTGGCCGGCGTGCTGGTCGGGTGTCTGGGTTGCCTCGCCTTCCTCCTGGTCACCTTCCTCCTGGCGGACAACACCCTCCGCCCTGGAGCCTCCAGCACCCCCGGCACCGTCACCGACCTGGGGCTAACGGCTGAGGAGGCGGCGGCTTCCGGTGGTGGGGTTCCCGCCATGGTGTTTCTGCGCATGCCCGTGTACGTCGGGGTGCTCACCATGGAGACGTACTTGTCCTCCAGGGCAGCCTCCTGCAACCGCACCTGGGCTCGCGACCCCGCCTTCTCCAGGGTTGAGTACTTTGCCAGACTAGGGCCACCTGACTCTCCCCAGCAACGGCAGCACCTTTACCAGCGTGACGTCATCAACCTTACAGGTGAGTTAATTTTAGGAACCGGACTACTGCGGTGGCCAAATCGGTAGAGCGCAGGCTTCCTGTGCGGGAGGTTGGGAGTTCAAATCCCAGCCGAGTCCAATCAATGATTTTTTAAATTGATACTAGTTGGTTGCTTCCTAGCCTGGCGCTCAGCATTAATAGGATAGGACAAGGACTGGTTTTCACAGTATCAGGATAATGTGACTGTGGGATATCGTGTCATGGTGCTGGCAGCCTGGTCTCCCAGTGGGGCAGCACTATAAAGTCACCATGAGTGTACACTGTCACAAGTCGGTACTCATCCTGATATGACCGTAAATGTTGCTAGGACATAAAACAATAACAACAACTAATTGTAGGGTGTTTTATCACCTCGTTAAATGTCTAACAGTAACAATAGTAACATTGTCTTTGTTGTTTTATCACAAATGCTGTTTTATTTTTTGTTCAAATATGGTCTCTAATTACCCGCATTTCATGGGTGTGGATGACATAAAGTTGCATAGTCCGATGATTTTGAGTTTCTATAGTTTTTCTAAGATAAATATATATTAAATTGATCATTATAATCTGCCTTACATTGGCTTGAAGTAACTGATTTGAAATGGCTACCTTTGGAGATATTTGAAGTGTAAACATGTAAAGTTAATTTTGGCATGCTTGCCAAAACTCTGAACTCATATGCCCCAGCAGTAACATATTCAAATAAAATTGACATGGTAATACCGTGAGTAATAGTATACACTTATGTTTGCCTAAATTAATTTAGCATGTCTGCACTTCAAATACATAAAAAGTTAGCAATTTAAAATAAAAGTTATTTCAAACTAAAGTAAGGTAGATGATTATAATGATCAACCTAATATATTTATCTTTTAAAAAAATGACAGAAACTAAAAACCATTGGACTATGCACTTTTAATAAATGCACCAATATCTAAGCTGGTCCAAACTAAATACGCGTTTTGCTTCCGAAAATTTGGTGCAACTTAAATTTAAATTTAAATTTAAATTCAGAAAGATGTGTTTTGTTGAAAACTTTCAAAATGTTCATGTCGCCTTATGCTAGGTACACACCTACCGTATATGATTCGCGCACTAAAACTCGTGACCCGACCCGCTTAAAACTGAAAACGGGCCGATTCATTTTTCGAATCGCGAATCGCAATCGTAAGGAAGCAGTTTTAGCCCTAAAACTGAGTTTTAAGTCGCGAATCGCAATCGGTAGGTGTGCTGGGGGAGTGCACACCTCAAGACTTTTGGGCAATTTTAGATCGAATACGGTAGGTGGGTGCGGAAAAACGGTAGGTGTGTACCTAGCATAAGCTACATGCTGACTGGGGTTGGGGGTAGTATTTTAAACATTGGGTGCTGGTGTTTTAATGTGCTTGGCACAGCTGGACGATCGCTGCTTCATATTAAGTGACGGAGGAGGCCTGTGTGTTGGTTGTAGGGGCGGCGTGTTTACGCGGGGCGATTATTTCTGTTTTGTTGCGATGTAAGTTCACGGCATTGATAAACTGAGGCGAGGCTGATATACACACACACACACACACACTGTTATGCGATACACAGACGCCTCGATATTTGCCCCATCCCCGCAGACCAGGGCAAGGCCCCTCAGATATGATATATATGTTTATATATATATATATATATATATATATATATATATCATATCTATGTATATCGTACAGTTTAGATTGTTCGCCGTGTGCATATATATAATATATATATAAATAATGCAATATATATTCACATATACATATGTATATACATACAGTAAAACCTCTCTAACCGACCACCTCCACAGTTCGAACACCCCCCTATATCGATCGCTTTATTTCAGTCCCAAACACCCCCCCATACAATGCCAATTTTACCATTATACCATAATTCTAACTCTAAATCGACCACCTCCCTAAATCGACCACTTAAAGTCGGTCCCAATATCGGTCGATTTTGAGAGGTTTTACATATTGCTTGTTTGTTTGTTGTTGTTTTACATCCTAGCAACATCTAAGGTCATATCAGGGTACCGACTTGTGACAGTGCGCGCTCATGGTGAGTTTATAGTGCTGTCCCTCTGGGAGACCAGGCCACCAGCACCATGACCTGATATCCCACTCAGTCACATTATCCTGACACTAAGCCAGCCAGTCCTTTCCCTGTCCTAATAATGCTAGGAAGCGACGAGTATCAACTTTTAGGTCATTGGTTTGACTCGACCAGGGTTCGAACCCACCAACCCATGAGTTCGGATCCCCCGATCTCCCAAAACAGGAGATGGATGCTCAACTCATTCGGCCATCCCATCTGGTCTATATATAATGTATATATATATGAACATATGGATATAATGTATATACATATATCTATATATACATGTATCCGTATATATGTGCGTGCGATCTATAACGAATAATAGAGTATAAATGTATAAAAGATCACATTATTACCTCGTCCTATCCTAATCACCTACAATACAATACAGGTGGCGCCACCATTTACACACGTCAGCAACATGTATCAGTCACAACCATCATTTTTCTTTTCTTTATATATATACAACTCACAACGGAAACTACGAGTGTGAGATGATGCGCTCACACCTATAATGGACTGTGAGGCACATTACCCTATTGTTGATAGCCAATGACTCACACCCACATATTTAAATGAAGGTCCTCACACCTACTGGTTCACACCCGGAAGTGGGTGGACCCACACCAAGTGTGACTCACGACAAGACAGTCATACACAGGGGGTCATAACAAGGGCCGAGGTGGATCATACCAAATTACTCAGCCGCTGATTTCTCCTTGCAGTGTCTCAACCAGTGGTACACAACTGGTTCATCAAAAACTGTGGTATGTGTTGTCACTATCTGTGGGAAAGTGCAATAAAAAAACCCTTGCTGCTTATTGGACAGAGTGACCATATGTTTGACGTCCAATAGCCGATGATAAAAATCAATGTGCTCTAGAGGCGTTGTTAAATAAAAAAACTTTTCCTGCAGTGTCTCAACCAGTGGTCCACAACTGGTTCATCAAAGACTGTGGTATGTGCTGTCCTATCTGTGGGAAAGTGCATATAAAAGACCCCTTGCTGCTTATTGGACATAGTAGCCTATGTGGCGGTAGCAAGTTTCTTCCAAAGAATGACCATATGTTTGACGTCCAATAGCCGATGATAAAAATCAATACACTCTAGAGGCGTTGTTAAATAAAACAAACTTTCCCTGCAGTGTATCACCCACATTCACACCCAGGCTATAGCTAAGCTGTTACATCAAAGTAGGTTTACTGCCGGGGTGTAAGTGTGTTAATCTGACACTGCATGTGTTTATCTACTGTGTGGGAGTAGATGTGTGGTTGAAAGTGCATGGTTATATATAGTTTCTATCGCCTATGGCAGGGCTGATGAAGAACCAACTAGAAAAGGTGAAGTAGGAAGGCTGGGTTATGAATATAACCACATGATTGTGCAATTCTAAATATATTGCGAACATATGTATCAATCATAGCTCATTACTTTTGGGATGAATAATTTATGAAATCATGTAGATTAATAGACTTTTTCAAAAGTCCAATCAAGAACATTCGACTAGTACTAACTTGAAACACGCGTATTATGTGGAAAGAGATAGAGAGAGAGAGAGAGAGTGAGGAAGAGACAGATAGTCAGAGACAAAAAGAGACAGGAAGAGGCAGACAGCGAGAGACAGAGACAAAGAGAGACAATGAGAGGCAGAAAGGAGCGGGAGGGAAAGACAGGGAAAGAGGGGCAGAGAGGGAGAGAGGGGGAGAGAGGGAGAGAGAGGGAGAGAGAGGGAAAGAGAGGGAGGGAGAGGGAGAGAGGGGGGAAGACAGGGAAAGAGGGGCAGAGAGGGAGAGAGAGGGAAATACAGGGAAAGAGGGCAGAGAGGGAGAGAGATGGAGAGAGAGGGAGAGAGAGGGAAAGAGAGGAGAGAGAGAGGAGAGAGGGGGAAGACAGGAAAGAGCACAGAGGGAGAGAGAGGGAGAGAGGTGGAGAGAGAGGAAGAGAGAGGGAGAGAGAGGGAAAGAGGGGGAGAGAGATGGATAGAGAGGGAGAGAGGGGGAAAGACAGGGAAAGAGGGGCAGAGAGGGAGAGAGAGGGAAAGACAGGGAAAGAGGGGCAGAGAGGGAGAGAGGGGGATAGACAGGGAGAGATAGGGAGGGAGAGGGAGAGAGAGGGGGAGATAGGGAGCGAGAGGGAAAGGGGGGCAGATAGGGAGAGCGAGGGAGACAGGGAGAGAGAGGGGGAGAGATAGGGATAGAGAGGGAGAGAGAGGGAGAAAGAGTGGGTTAGATATATATGTGTTCCTTATTGCGCCAACTTGACTTGAGCGCTACGTACTAGTAGTACAGAGCGGAACGCCACCAAACGACAATCAGCAAACACATCAGTCTGATGAATTTGATGACAGTGTGACGAGAGGCCGTGAAGATGGCGGTGCGATGTGGGTGACCGTCTCCTCACACTCACACCCACACCCACACTCACATTCACACCCACACCCACACCCACACTCACACCCACACCCACACCCACATCCACACCCACACCCACCCGCGGGCACTGACGGTTAACCTTTGCAGCCCGCCACTATCTACCTCGTCATCCTTGCACTATAACGCTCGAGTCTCGTGCACACACGATCCACTCACCGCCTTATCGCTCCCCCAGTTGAGGAGGCCGACCAATGGAGGTTGGGGGGGGGTGAGGGAGGGGGCAGGGGCGGCGGGAGAGGCAAAAGGGGGGGGAGAAAGGCGAGGGGGAGAGGGGGGGATATGTGAGGAAGAGGGAGGTCCAGAGATCAGGGAGAAGGGGGAGGGAGAGGAACGGGGAGGAGGGAGTCGGGGGGGGAGGGTGGAGAGGTGGAGGTGAGGGTGGAGAGGTGAGGTGAGGGGGAGAGGTGAGGGAAGAGGGAGGGGAGGAAGGAGGTGGGAGGGCGGAGAGGTGAGGGGAAGGGGAGAGGAGAGATGGGGGAGGGAAGGGGGAGGGAGGACGGAGACCTACGAAATCGGGGCAAGGGTGAGTGTGATGGTGGGGGGGTGTGGGGGAGGGTGGGGGGATGAAGGGGAGCAGAGAGAGAGGAGAAGGGAGAGGGAATTGGGGAGGAGGGGAGGGCGGAGTCCTACGAAATCGGGGCAGGGTGAGGGTGATGGTGGAGGTGTGGGCAGTAGGGGTGGTTGAAGGGAGAGGGGAGGAGCGGAGGATGGGAGAGGGGAAAGGGGAGGAGGGGAGGAGGGGAGGAGGGGGGGGAGGGGAGGGCGGAGTCCTACGAAATCGGGGCAGGGGTGAGGGTGATGGTGGAGGTGTGGGGCAGGGTAGGTGGTGGTTGAAGGGGAGAGGGGAGGAGCGGAGGAGGGGAGAGGGGAGAAGGGGAGGAGGGGAGGAGGGGAGGAGGGGAGGGCGGAGTCCTACGAAATCGGCGCTGCTTAGATCTAAAATAAAAGATGAACAGGGCATGCGTGGATAAAGCAGGATGGCAGTGACTTGGCTGTATGAGTTTAAGTAGGGAGGATGTAAGCCCTTTAGGTATTGGAGGACTTCCTTCTCCCCACCAGTCAGTCAGCTCACTTTACACATCTCAATGGGCGACAGCTGTCTCTTTCCCGCGACAAACTGTTTTGGTTTTGTTTTATTGCCTCCATCGCGCGTAGACATTGTGCAGAGTAGTGACGCCTGGTGGCAATATCTAAAGTGAATATGAGAACTCAGGGCGAGCCGAGGCAATCACTTAGAAGTTAAACTTGCATAGTCCGATGGTTTTGAGTTACTACCGTGTTGTTAGATAAATGCATTAGGTTGATTGTTATAATCTCTTTTATTTCAGTTTGAAGGATAATTTTTTTTTGCTATGTCTTAAATGGCTAACTTTGGTTATATTTGAAGTGAAAGCATCTTAAAATAATTTTGGTAAGCGCGTCAATATTCTGACAGCACAGGTGTAAGCAGTAACAGGATTATGTTGTGTCCTTTTAAAATTTGATTAAATTGGCTTTAGTAGCCCATCTAAGCAACACATGCTTAATAAATGCAGCCACAGACATGTAGTAATAAGTATCAAATCTAGGAAATATGTAGGTGTTTTTTTTTAATGTATGCTTTCATCAGACTATGCAACTTTAAATAAAGCCATATAGTCAGTCCCATCCCATGAAAGCATATAATTTTCGGAACTAAAACATTTACCTAGATTTGGGCATGCATGTCCAACTCATATACAAGTGCATTCATTAAACATTTATTGCAGTTTGGTGCTCCAGTGCAATGCAAACAACAAAAAAAGGGGGCAAACAAAACCCATGTCCATAATTTTGGCGTGCACACCGAAATTAATTTTCACTTCAAATATCTCCGGAGTTAATTCTTTCAAATGAAAGCCACTTCAAACTAAAGTAAAGTAGATTATAATGATCAATCTAAAACTTGAAGCTAAATTGGCACGTCCCAGCAGATTCGTGCAATCATTCTCTGAGTCTATAGCCGTGTTTACACGGGCGAGTTAATTCGCGTCATATAAATCGCCTTGCCTAGTTCGCTTCACATTCGCCATGTAAACGCGCCGCTGAAGCGTATTAGGGCTGATTCGATTCATATGATGAGCTTTTTGTAGATCGCCTCGCTAGGTGGTTTATATGAAGCGATTCTGCTGGTTCTTGGGTGGTGATAGAATAAAATAGTAGTGCTTGCCGGCTACACATGGAGCAGTAACTAATCGCTGGTGCCCGGCAGTGTTAGGGCCCGATTAGGCCGAAATCTATTAAATGCGATCATATTTAACAGAATTACATCCTCAAATAATTAAATTTAATTAAATTAACCTTAAATTCCAAGCGATATTAATCTAGCAGCTACATCTGTGTCGAATCGACGTGTGTAAACTAAACAAATATAGCAGTGCTTGCCGGCTACAGGCAGAACTAAGGCTGCTGGTTCCCGGCGCCGAAACACTTTCAAACTCGCTTCGTGTAAACGCGCCGCTACTTCGCTTCATATGAATCGCTTTGTCTAATTCGCTTCACAATTGCCCGTGTAAACACGGCTTAAGGTTGTGATCAAATAATGGAGCAATCAGATTTCCATTCAGACAACTGTTTGTGAATTTCAGAATTGTTCCCTTAAATACTGGTAATCAACTACCAATACCTGCCACAGAATCAGCATGGTTCAGTCTAGGGACTAAACCTTGCTCGTAACTAATAATAGAAAGGCTTAATCCAGTTGACCTAATTCCCATTGAAACCAGCGTCACAACGATCGAAGGCGTCTCAGCGTGAGAGATTAAAACGCTGATCCCTATTCACCAGGTGGGCGATAATACCAGATACTATGCGCCACTTTCAGTCGGACCTGTTCTAATGTACTTGTCGCTAAAACCCCAGTCACACATACCCGGACGAGCCCCGGATTTTTAGTCAGACCACCCCCGGACCACTCCCCCGGACCGCCCCGGATAAAATCGCTATTTTTGGTCGTTTTTGCCTCGCTCTCACACCTACCAGGATGACAGCCACAGATTAGTCCCGTATCAGCCCCGGATCGGCCCCGGATCGGCCCCGGGCAACCCCCGGACAACCCATGGACGACCCCCGGACAACCCCCGGACTACTCCCGGAGTATAAAATGACCCAAACTGGCCCGGACGAGACACAGATGACCCCGGACAACCCGGATGACATTTTAAAACATCCGGGGCCGACCTCAGATGAGGCCGGACCAGCCACGAATCACCAAGGATCACCAAGGATCACCAAGGACCAGCCATGGATGAGCCACGGATCACCAAGGATCGCCACAGACCATGCCAGATCACGGTCCGGGGCTCGTCCGGCCCCTGATCCGGGTAGGTGTGACTGGGGCTTAGCACTACATCAGCAATGTATTCCACCCCCCCCCCCCACCCCCACCCCACCCAAAAAAGAATCCTTCACACACAAAAAAAGTCCACTCCACGACATACACACAAACAAAACCAAAAACGACCCCAAAACAAAGAACCTCTCTCCTCCCAAAAAGAAACATTTGAAGGCCTAGTACTAGTAGAAGTTTACGATGTGATATATTGGCATTACTGTGGCCGCTTCCACGACTCCAGTAAGCAACAGTTGGTGGTATTAAACACTTAATTGCTATCAGATAATCCTTCCATTAACTACTGAATTACTATTACTAGTATTAGTATTATCTTTTATGAAGCAGGGGAGGGATTTCAGTTGAGTACAATTGATATTCTCCCCTCCATTGCTCCAACCATGCATGGGTACATCTGGGAAAGATAATCAGTTGTTCCTCTCTCCCATCCCCCCTTCTCCTTCTCCTCTTCCCTCTCCCCTCATTCCCTCATTCCCACTCCCTCTCTCCATAATATTTGCCATTGCTACCAGGTTACAGTGTCGATCATGTGTTGACAGACACACAATCTGACGTCTACTATCAAGTGTGCAGATTGGCGCCTATTGGCTCGCGAACCTTCGTGCACCTAACATGAATCAATCTACCTCAATGATAAACTGGACCATCATCGGTCGCCATTCTGTTAAGATGGTTTATATACCACTGGGTATGTGTAGTCACATTGGTGTTATCTCTTAGTGGGATGTCAGGGACATGCAACTCAATATGCCAATGCGGTAAATTCCAAAAATATCTTCATTGTGCATTCTCTGCGATTTATTTGCACAATTAAAATAAAACTGATATAGGATTGAACAATGAGATATCAGTATTGGGGATTTTGATTACTTGCTAAAAATGTTTTTTCAAAGATGAAAATAGAGTCCGCAGACAACGCGCCGCCACTGACACCACCTATATTAAGTTTCGACCATTCTTTTTGTGGAGCTCTACTGTCTTTATGATGCTACATAATCTGATGAAAATATCATATTTTCAATATCAAAACACTTGGCTAGATTTGATGATGCATATCCAATTTAGATACTGGTGCACTCATTAAAAAAAATAATGCAGTTTGGTACACCTGTACTATGCTGCTACACTCGGAAATTGGTAAACAAAGGCAATATCAATCATTTTGGTGCGCACACCAAAATAAGTTTAGCAAGTTTGGAACATCAAATATTTCTAAAAGTTAAACCTTTAAAATAAAAGTTACTTCAAACTCGAGTAAAATAGATTATAGCGATTAGCTTAGCATATTTATCTTTAAAGCCCCAGTCAGACCTCACCGGATTGAGAAAACGGACAGAAAACGGACACTGTCCGGTGAAATACGGCAATGTATAGTTTATATACGGTACCCATCCGGGGTGTCCGTTCTATCTCCGGTGGTGTCCGGCGGTGTCCGGTACACATTCTGAACACGCACTAAACTTGTACCGGACACCACCGGACTGAGGTGTACGGTTGGTGTCCGTTTTAAGTCCGTTTAGTCCGTTTCATGTTCGTTACTCATCCGTTAGATGTCCATTTTGTATCCTGAAGAGTCCGTTGACAGTGCTGCGGGAATTCGGTGCGTCGGTTTTTGGCCGTGAACAGTCCAGTAGGTGTCCGGTTGGTGTCCGGTCCGTCCGTTTGACGTCCGATTAACGTCCGTTTAGCATCCGTTTAATCCGGCGGCCGTTGCAACACCGGACACCACCGGACTAGACAATTCTTTGTCCGGTGGTATCCGTTGCTCAATCCGGTAAGGTCTGACTGGGCCTTAAAGAAAATATGGTAGAAACTCAAAACCATCAGACAATCCAACTTTAATTTACTTACAATCAAAGAAACATGAAAAGAAATATGCCTCTTTCTCACTCTCTGCCTCTCTCTCTGTCTCTCTGTCTCTCTCTCTCGGAAAGGTGCATGCAATTGTAGTGATTGCAATTCCCAGCAATTCCTATACAATTTCTCCGAATATAAAGCATGTATGGCAGTTTGGCAATTTACCCCTGGACAGCAGACGGTCACGTGATTGTTATTTGCTGGGCTCCTGCGTCCCACACCGTGTAAGATACTCGCCATTACGTCATGTTTGTGGGCAGGTAAAATGGGTCAAAAACACGTCAGCCTGCGGGCACTGATTCACCAATAGACGCGGCAGTTACTGGTTCAACCCCCCGAGGAGGAAAACACGTCACAATTAGGCCCTAAGTGTGTGTGTCATAATTACGAGAGCATCTGCCCAATTAATCGGCAATCAGTCATCACCCGGGTAGGAAACCAGACGTGTTGGCCGAATGAGTTAGAGCGTCCGTCTCCCTAGATAAAAGATTCACCCGGTACTTGTAGTACACGGGTGAACGACAATGTAGTCTAAATACGGGCGAAAATAGCTTTAGTATGGAACAGGGAGTAGAATGCCTGCCTCCAGTATCAAATGGATACTTATATATATCGGCACAGAGTTGGTGAAATGGGAGAGAATGCAAAAAGACAAGATGGCGGCCGTAGAACGCCGTCGATTTCACTTTTAAATCTTATTAAACTAGATATTATATTATATTTTTCAACTCAAAGGTAGCGGGCTAATAATAAGACATATGTAAAGAATAATTGTTGCTTCTTACATTGTGAAATTAGGCTCTCATTTCATTTACCCGCATTTTCGACCGTTTTTATATAGGGTTGGAATTCACCCGTGTACTGAGTACCGGGTGAATCCTTTATCTACCCTCTCCCGTGCTTGTAGATCGTGGGGTCGTGGATGCGAACCCTGGTCGAGTCAAACCAATGACTTAAAAATGTATACTTGTAGCTTCCTAGCCAGGTGCTCGGCATTATTAGGACAGGGCAAGGACTGGTGTGCTCAGTGTCAGGATAATGTGACTGAGTGGGATGCCAGGTCATGGTGCCGGCGGCCTGGTTTCCCAGTGTGACAGCACTATAAATTCACCATGAGTGCGCACTGTCACAAGTCGGTACCCGTCCTGATATGACCTTAGATGTTGCTAGGACGTAAAACAACAACATACAAAGAAACCAACCAGCCGGGTAGGGATGACAACATTAGTGGCACTTAAACTTAGAGTGGGAAAACATTGCAAAAATAATACTTTCAGACAGGATGGTCGGATAAGTTTAACCGCACCCCTTAACATTGCGGCAGCTCGTTGTATTATATATATATATATATATATATATATATATAGTAAAACCTCTCTAAATCAACGACCATGGGACCGACTTTAAGTGGTCTATTTAGGGAGGTGGTCGGTTTAGGGAGTTAGAATATCATTATAATGATATTGTTGGGACCCAAATACAGCGATCGATATAGGGGAGTGGTCAATCTGTGGAGGTGGTCAGTTAGAGAGGTTTTACTGTATATATATATATATATATATATATATATATATATATATATATGACTATATCTACTGCGGTGGGCATAGCATCGAGGACAGTAGACTATTCATAATACATCAGAATATATATATATATACACTTACATGTATATATATTTATATATATATATATATATATATATATAATTATGTCCTACAACATGGAAGGAAAGACAAACAGGATAAGTGGGATGGAAAACTTATGCTCTGTGCAAGAGAAGAGGTAAGAGCCTTTTGGTGACAACATAACAATTTTGGAGTGAGTGGTACAGGCATGAGGCAGACACATGCGAGGAGGACGCGGCAGGTGGTACTACCAGGCGAGGCAGAAGGCCTGACCAGTAGATGACTGGAGGAGTGTCAGTTAGTTGGTGTATTGTCAAGTTGATATGAACTGAAGAGACAGTTCAGAGATAATCAGTTTCCGGATAATTATATCCGTATAATTGCTTATACAGCATATATATATATATATATATATATATATGTATATATATACATATATATATATGTATATATATACATAATTATATATGAGTCAGCCTCACGAAAATGGGCCAATTGGTGATTTATTTAAGCTGTCGGCATTGCAATTCTTAAAGTGTAGTGCATTTCTTTGTTTTATATTAAATTATCCTCGAAACAAATAAGGTTGTTGTATTTTCTCTACCTTTACATTCAGGATAAATTTAAGGACTTTGCAACACCTCTGTCAATGCTAAACTATAAGTAAGCCGATCGACACCGACATCCAATGCTCGACGCCGACAACTTTAACAGATGTCGGCTTCGCAATTCTTAAAGTGGAGTGTATTTCTTTGTTTTATATTAAATTATCCTAGAAACAAATAAGGTTGTTGTGTTTTCTCTACCTTTACATTCAGGATAAATTTAAGGACTTTCCAATACATCTGTCAATGCTAAGCTATAATTATACTGTTCGATGCCGACATCCAATGATCGACGCCGACAACTTCCCCCAATTGGCCTCTTTTCATGATCCTGACTCATATATATGCACCCACCGTGGTAGACCAGGGGGTGCCACCTACCACACGTCTTCCGCCATCCCCTCCAGCAGCTGCTGCCTCTTCTCCTATAACTTGCAAGCATTTTGCTTGTAATAATACGACCACCATGACCACCATGTACAGACAAGATGACTACCCACTAGAAGGGGGGTGTGCAGGTATTGCAGGTATAGCAATACCTCAGGGAGTTTGATGCCCCTGCCTTGCAGAGTTGTAAACCACTGCCTTGTGGTACAGGTTCTTGACAGAACCGAAGGCTAAGGGAGCAAACCCTAAACAGAAAACCATGTCACTGTGGCAGCATTAAGGGCGGTTGAGTGTATGGAACTCCCAACATCTCCCGACCAGCCACTGCAGGGACAAATAGTTTTGCGCCTGTCTTGACATGTTCTTGCCGGTGTGAAACCTCTATTTGCTCCCCGAGAGAGTGCCGCTGGTAACTTGCAAAAGCCAGCAGCACTTCAACACTTTTGCAGGCAGCTTTCATGAAATGTACAACTGCATAAAACCTAAAGCTGAGAGACATTAAGACCGACTCATGGATGCAACTCTCACAGCAGAGAGCTAAATGGAGAGTGGCAGTCAAGTAATGAAAGCAGTCTTTGTTGCATCGTGACTGACATCATGATGATGATGATGATGATGATGATGAGAGGGGGGGGGGTTATTGACCAAAATCATCTGACCAAATATTATAGGTAAATACATTTAAATACCGTACAATATAGGTAAATCCATTTTTTTTAAAGATCATTATAACTTTGTGTCGCCTATCGCACACTGCAGCATATCGTCTGTCTTAATCAGTTAATGGACGTCATGGGAATATCTGCCTTTTAAAGTGACATAATCGAATCGAAGGAATCAAATCTTCAAAACCCGTCCACTTTTCTAGATTTGATTATTGATATGCAACTTCGATCCTTGTGCACTTTAAAGAAACAATTATTGCTGCATAGAACATAGGAGGAATGCTATTGCTAAGCCAATTCAACTGAATCTGTCGCAGTCGAAGCCTACGATGTCCAGCATTTCGATGTGAACCCCAACATTTAAAGTAGCATGTTTTCACTTAAAATATCGCCAAGGTTAACCACTAATAGAAAACGTGGGTACTATAGTAAAATAGATAATAATATATTTATTTAAAAAGATATATATATAGCAGAATCTTAAAATCATCGGACTATAGCAACTTTTTAAAGTTAAAATTGCATGGTCCGATGGTTTTGAGTCGCTGCCATTTTCTTGTTATAATTGATTGTTATAATCTACTTGTACCAGCCTTCAGTTTGAAGTAACTATGATTTTAAATTACTAACTTCGGAGAAATCTGAAGTTTAGCATGCTGAATTAATGTTGGTGTACTTGACAAAGCTTTGATCCCATAGGCTTGAACAATAATAGGTTTGATTAATGTGAAACAGTGTGCCCTTCTATGTTAGCAACATATACTTAATAAGTGCACCAGTATCTATCTAAGTTGGATATGCATGTTTAACCGTTCTATCCTTTTTGATTCAATTACTATATCATTGATTTCCCACTCCTGCTGCTGGCCGCCGCCGTCTCTCCTTCACGTCGCCATTTCATGTATTTGGTGAATAAAATCCTGCCGTGTACTCCACCACCGCTGTCATTAATAAACACCCGAGATATTACCGATTATTATTTTGGTCTGAGTTAAGAAGGTGGTTACGAGTCCTGAGGTGAGGGTTAAGCTAGAATTCCTTACACACGGTATGCGGCATGCGGCATGCGGCATGCGGCGTGCGGCGTGCGGCATGATTACGGGATGGGTCCTTTCACCCACACCCACACACACACCCACACACAGTGTCAGGTTTCCTCACCACTGTTCTCTATGGCAAACGCAGCAGCATTCGCATTCGCATGCCGCACCGATCGCTACATGGACCGATTCAGTATTCGCATGCCGCATGCCGCATACCGCGTGTAAAGAATCACCCCCATTGATTTAGATGCTTTTCGATTTTTTGCCGCATTCGCATACCGCGTGTAAGGAATCTTAGCTTTACAGGGGGGGGGAGGGGGGGGGTCTACCTTACTCCCTCATCTGGGCAGAAGGCCAATGGTACTAGATATAATAATGAACCATCATTAGGGAGTTGACCATGGCGGTTAGTGAAATAAGGGACCTGTTCGTCAAGGGTAATGGTGCAGTCACACTACGACGTAATTTCCAATGTGAGCCCGACGTGGGCGACTTTAGAAAAAACCCGACGCGATATGCAAATACGGGGCCAAGTTGGACGACACCGTGGTCGATGAGGGTATATCGTCGTCCGAACGAGAGAGGACGATTTGTGGTACTAGTAGTACTATTAGTGGTACTAGTAGTAATATTAGTGGTACTAGTAGTACTATTAGTGGTACTAGTAGTACTATTAGTGGTACTAGTAGTATTATTAGTGGTGCTAGTAGTACTATTAGTGGTACTAGTAGTACTATTAGTGGTACTAGTAGTATTATTAGTCGTACTAGTAGTACTATTAGTGGTACTAGTAGTACTATTAGTGGTACTAATAGCAACCAACCAACAATCAACCAGCAACCAACCAACAACCAACCAACAACCAACAACCAACCAACCAACAACCAACCAACCAACAACCAACAACCAGTAGTAACACTAGTAATACTAATCCACAACGTTGGCCATTACACCGTAGTGTGACTGCACCATGGCTCCACCATAACGTGACCTTGAGCCTAACGTGACCGAGAGCTTAACGTGACCGTGACGTGACGCGCACGTCTTATCAACTCGTCACATCACGTTGAAGTATTTTGAAATACTCAAAACCTCACCGAGAAGCGATGAGAGGCGACGAGAGGTGACGAGAGTTGACATGATGTGACAAGAGTTTAACGTGACTTTAACATGACCCGACGTGATGACAAAAAGCCACCATGTCGGAGTCACGCTAGGCCATCGCGTCATAGTGTGACTGCACCATAAGGAATACAAGGAACGTCTCAATCACATTTTAAGAGCTCACAACTATATTTCTGTTCCTCCCAACACCATCTAATCTCTTCAAACGTTGATGGTATGAATAGATACTTCCCCTCCATTCTTTATAGTTAAAATACTCCCAATTACTGTATTTAAAGCCTAAATTTTGTCTAAAACATCGGAGTGCTACTGAAACACGTCTGATGGGTCCGGGCCTGACGGCTCAAACCTTCCACATTGCTAGGAGAGTAGCACGGGACGCCGCAGCGCATCTCATAGCAACGAGTTACAGCATCGAACCCTTCCCCGCATTTGATGGCCAATGCGGGTTTGTCTTGGCGAGCAGCACGCATTTCCATATGCGGGTTGCTCGACCCAAGCTCGCACTGGCCACAGCTCGATTATAGTCTTTCCCACTTCACATGTTTAAATCTAGGTAAGTTTTTTGCTTTCGAAAAGTTTATGCTTTTAGTTTTATTGGACTGTGCAAGATAAAACCCTGCCCACCACCAGCGGGGCGTGCGATAGTGGAGCTCTCTGTTTATGCATACTGCATTGCTTACCCCCCGCTGTCAGGCTGCGGACGCTGGTTGTTTTAATAATCACGCCTGTTGATGTTTATTTGTCGCATGACTTTGCATATTTCCCACGCGCCGTGTGCTAATTGGACAAATGAGCGGCGATCAAAGGTGGCGCGGTGGAGGGGGGTGGCGTGCGGGGCAAATATTGGGTTACCAGCGGTCTGAGGCGGGCGGCCAAGAGGGCCGGGTGGGTGCCGGGATCCGATACACGGCGAGAGGCTAGTTCAAAGGGGCCCCGCCAGGTGCGCCGTGTGCATAGTGTATTGGGTGTGTGTATGTTTGGTAGGTGGGGAAAGGGGAGGGAGAGGGGTGTATTCATAAGGTGTGTGTGGCGCACAGGTGTGTGGAGGTGGGATAGGGAAGGGGATCGGGAGGGGAGGGGATCGGGAGGGAAAGGGTGAGGGGGTGAGGGGGTAGGGGATGAGGGATGGAGGGGACGGAGAAAGGTGAGTGGGGGCGGGGGGGGGGGGGGCAGGAGAGGGACAGGAAAGAGGGTGTGTGGAGAAGGAGGGGGAGGAGGGATGGAAGGGTGGACGGTGGAATGTGAGTGGAGGCAGGGGGCAGTGGAGAGAGAGGTGAAGGGTAGGTAGGAGGAGAAGATGAGTTGGGGATAGAGCAGGGAAGCGGAAGGGGAGGGGAGGGGCCGTGGGAGGGATAGGGAGGGTGGACGGGGGAGTGAGGGGAGTTGTGGGATGAATGAGCAGATGGTTGAGGAAGGTGTGTTCGGGGGACAAGGAAAGGGGGTGAGGTGTGAGGAAGGGCGGTGGGAAGGGACGGGGTGGAGTGATGGAAGGGCGGTGGGAAGGGAAGGGGGGAGTGATGGAAGGAGGGCGGGGGAAGGGAGAGGGGGACAGGAAGAGGGACAGGGGCAAGGAATGGGGAGGTGTGGGGAGGAGAAGGGTAGAGGGATGGGAGAGGGTGCGGGGGGAAGGTGAGGGTGTGTGTGTGTGGGGGGGGGGGGGGTGAGTGGGGGGGGGGTGCGGAGGAAGGTGAGTGTGTGTATGTGGGGGTGGGGGGCTGCATAAAGCCGCTGACACCCTCCTCTAAGCTGCTCTAAACTGCTACCATCCCGCTGACCAGTGGTGTTTGCAAAATGCCAAAGCCCTACTACTAAGCTCAACAGGAAATGCGCCTCGCCCACTGCCGTGTCATATTGTGAATAATTTTAAAGAGAGGGGACTAGATCTTAAAGACAGGGGACAATGTTGTCGGAATTCAAAGTTAGTAAAAACGCCGATAGTTCACTGAATTCATGAATTTTCAGCCTTTATGAATTTCGGATTAAATTTCTTTTTAAATATTAATTGTTTTTGTTGCTGTTGTTGAGTACGCTGTCCAAATGTGCTATTCTCGAATGACTGATTATCCCATGCCACTTTTATAGAAATATGCTGGGTAAGCCCCATAACCCCCAAATTAAAATAAAAACACCAAACAATCCTACAACCTCTCCTCCCCACATAAAAAAACAACACCACCAAAAAAACACCAAAAAAACACCCACATCCCAGTATGGGGTTTTATAGCTTAAAAGCTTAAAGCCATGCTCAACCATGGACTTGAAAGCTTGCTCCAGTGGAGGATTGCTTGGGCCTTCCGCCGATATAATTAATATCTATCTGATATCTATCTTGCCAATATAGTGCCCATCGCCGATATCATAGTCCCAATCATAGTTCAAACCAATGTCATTTTCACTGCCATTTAAGGCTCTTTTATCATAATATTTTGCGAACACACAAACAAACAAAAACACACACACTTTTATTTGTATAGACTAGCAATGGGTTAGAAAGGATGTCAGTGGCTTAATAGCTTGGAAAACCCATGCACTTTCCCTTGTTTTTATAATGCACATGACTTAACTTGGGACCTAATGGTAAATGCACCCTTTAAGGGGGAAGTAATGCCGACCAGACATCAACCCTATGAATTGTTGTTAATCATGTTAAATGTATAGACGAGATCACCGTTCCGACTGCGCACGCGCTGAAAACGGCATTGGCAGCAAAGCAAGGGCGTACGGCCATTGAGTTTGCCAATACACATAGGGAAAAACTTCGATTTTATTCAAAATTAATAAAAATACATAACAATTTGGCACAAACATGGATGGATGGATGCAATATAATAATATAATGAATGACCTTAAGACAGAACTCTCCATAATTAAGCATTTTTGAGCTAAGTTACATACAATGTCAGTCACTTTACAGGCTGATGTTTACATCACCATTGATTAGACATAAGTAATTCTTTTTCTAAATATTAAAATGTCACTTGTGCCAACAAAAACTTGTTTCAAACAAATATATAACCCATGTCTGATTAACCCTTCCCATTTCCTAACCCAACAAATATCATTAACCATAGTATATAAATAAAAACATGAATTAAATGAGTAAAACTGACTCTGGCTATGGCTCTAACACTAGTTGAGTGCCCAGATTTTTCTCAATCTAAATGCGGATGGTATAAGATAGATAAAAGATTAACATCTTAATTTATTATATATATTGTTTTAGTTGGTATTCTATGTTTCAAACAAGAGCTGAGGTGAGCTGAAACTGGCAGATTTCATAGCTGCACCCAGTGTCTTAGCATTAGCTTCACGGGGGTTTGTTTATCTTCCACGCATCCCACAATGCACCGTGCTGCTGGAATGGCGATGTAATCTATTGGGAAGCTCGTGGAAATGGAAATCGGTAAAGCATGCCCACCACTTTAACAAGTGTATGTAAGTTAGCAATAACCTATTATTGCAAACTCCACAGGTGTGCGGCCAGCATACTGCCGATTATCGCTCACTCGGAAGGTGTCTGCTGGGCATGGGAGTAAGCTAGTAAACGTGTGTGTAAATAGTTTGTGGAATGGGGGGGGGGGGGGGCAATAGGGGGAAAAGTAGGTATAAAGATGTGTGGTGGTGATGTGTGTGTAGGGGTTGGAACAGGGGATAGAAACGGGTAAACACACGAACCCAAAGTACATGTAAACTCCTACAGAGCTTGAAAAAAATAAATAAAATAAAATCATTCAAAATGGAACCATGAATGATGCACACGACTAGGCCTTACGCCATGTCTGAATTGGTGGAATAAAGAAAATAACTTCACACTAATATTAGATTTAAATTACGTTAAGATACATGTTTATTTGTTTAAAAGCAACCCATTAATCATATTATGGCACGTGGTATAAATTATTCGTTTTTTTCTAATGGTCATTATTACAGCAATGCTACAAACCACAGTCTTACTTGTCTGACACTCGAGCTGCACAGATTGTGGACGAACTAAGAGTTGGACAATTTACTCTTCTTAGTGAGACAATATTATTAATACCGGTTGGTGGGTCTAAAAGGTTGCTTCTAATGTAGGATCGGGGTTTACACTAGTGTGACATCGTGCGGGGAAGTCCCTGCCCGGAGCAGTGCTGCTCTTACACACAGGTGTATGTATGTATGTGCGGAAAAATTCCAGGGCTTGAATGACAATGGGAGAGCCCGTAGTACAGGTGGAGGCCGAAGGTGGCGCCACGAGCAGCAGTATGTAGTATAGGAGGTGAATACATCGAGGACAATGGTTGGTAGATAATGAAATAGAAGAAGAAGAATAATAATTCCCTTCTGCGCCTTTATACCTGCATAATGCTTATACATCACATATATATATATATATATATATATATATATATATATACATGTGTGTGTGTGTGTGTGTACGTGTGTGTTAGGTGTAATATATTACATATAATATATTTGATGAATACCAAATTAAAATGGAATATATACATATATACATATATACATAAAATATATTTACACATTCCATTTTATTTGGTATTGATCTAATATATTATACCTTATATGTACCATTTATTTTGGTAATGCTTAAATATATTATATCTAGTAGACCAACACACACATATATATGTATATGTATATATGTGTGTGTTGGTTATGTATAACGAATTATGCGAGTATAAAGATACGTAAGGGTTAATTATTATTATTGTTATACTCCATAAGAGTAAGACCAACACTGTACCAGTGGCTCCACCTTCCCTCCTCGCCTCCTCTGGATGTAGACCAGTGTCAGCCGCACCATATATATATATATATATATATATATATATTTATTTATATATATAACTATTATAAGGTCAACATCAAATTAAGCGGAATTGAAAGTGCAGAAGCGAATACTTCACCTAAATTGACCTAAGTTAGTTAATATGTATGTATATGTGTATGTGTATATTATATTACGATTATTCGCAAATGGGAAACAATTTTTATTTATTTAAATAAAGTAGTTCATAGCACTAAACATTAGATCCTCCCACCCTTTACATGCACACATTACACGCGGCACACACAGACACAAACATATATATATATATATCTATATATATATATATGCATGCATGTGTTATGTGTGGTCTACTCTAATGTATGGGGCAGAGACATGGACAATCTCTAAGAAAATGTACAAACGTTTAGCAGCATTTGAGATGTTGACTTATCGAAGGATGATGAAAATATCATGGACAAAGAAGATCACCAACAAAGAAGTTCTCAGAAAAATTAAAAATAAGAAAAGCTTGTTTGCCACTATACAGACAAAGAAACTTATTTATTTTGGCCACATCATTCGTCAGAGTTCAATATACCGTACATTGTTGGAAGGGAAGGTGAATGGCAGCAGAGGGAGAGGGAGACCAAGAACATCATGGTTTACAAATATTTCACAGTGGACAGGCTTGAATTATTCACAGTCTATCAGAACAGCACAACATCGGGACAAGTGGAGAACCATTGCATCCAACCCTCGACTAGAGGATGGAACTATTGATTGATTGATATATATGAGAGCCGGGTAGCTGCTGCGGCAGTCTGCCGACGGGAAAAATTTCCCATGAGAAAAAATCCAGTGGTACAGAGAGAGAATGCTGAGGTGTGGGGGCAGGTGGCACCACGGAACAGGTCATAAGGAGCAAGTAGATGAGCTGGTGAGTAGGTGACCAGCCGATGACTTATAGGCCAGGGGCGGATAGATGGATCTTCCGGCTTATTATACTCGTATAATGGCTTATACAGCATATGAGAGCCAGGTAGCTGCTGCGGCAGTCTGCCGACGGGAAAAATTTGGTGTACGCTTGCCCGATCAGAGCTCGATTTTCACTGCAGAAGCCCGAGCACTCCTTCTCGCGTTGGAGTATATCGAGGTATCCAACCACACTAACTATGTTATATACAGTGATTCGTTCTCTTGCCTCCTGGCTGTTGCTGGACTGAAAATGAATCACCCTATTCTAGCAACGGTCATTTATAAAATTAACCAACTGGCAACGGATGGGTATGACATCCACCTGTGCTGGGTGCCTGGCCATGCCGGCATACAAGGAAACGAACGAGCTGATCGGGCTGCGAAGAAGGCCCTGAACTGTGATCTTGAACCGTGTCTGATCCCTCACTCTGATCTGAAACCACTAATAGCCACCCACATAAAATCCAAATGGCAACATGAGTGGGATGAAAACATTAATAAACTTAAAGAAATTGAACCATCTGTGGGAAAACCACCACAGACTCATGTGGGAGGTCGGCGGGACCAAGTGGTCCTTAGCCGCTGCCGTATTGGGCACTCGTGGCTTACACATGCTTTTCTACTCAAGGGGGAACCTCTTGCACTGAATCTATTGGGTGTCAGTCCCTGCTGACACTCAAACACATTTTACTAAGTTGCGTTGATTTTTTGGCCCTGTGCCAACAATTCTACAATGCAGACAGGATGCATGACCTTTTTACTAGAGTAAAACAAGAAAACATTTTAGCCTTTTTGAGGGCAGCTGGACTGTACCACCTCATATAGTTTACTAAATAAATTCTATCAATTATTAATAAAACTTTTCTTTTTCTATGGGAATTTGTTTCCCTTGAGCACAAATATATGATTGTGAACTTTCTAATTTAATGAGTGTCTATTGGCACATAATTGATTGTCTGCTTTTACATGTAAAAGCGGTGGTTTGAACAAAAAACAAACATTTCTCACCGTTAATATGGCCTATGCTGCCGACACGGCGTAAAGCAACCACCAATCAATCAATCAATCAATCATGCATGCATACTCTCATCAATCGGAACAGAAACACATGTGTTTGAAATGCAAGTGAGCAATTAGAAGTCATGTGCACCCTCCGACTTATAGTTATACGCACATACAAATGCGTCCCTTACAACCATGTCCTGTGTGGCGATAACATGTGCATATGTATATATATATGTGTGTGCATATGTATATGTAATCATCTATGTGCATACCATTTTAAGGATATTCTAACCACCTCCCTAAATGGAACACTTAAAGTCGGTCCCATGGTCGGTCGACTTAGAGAGGTTTTACTGTATACCCTTTACATGTACACGGGAGTGGTACGTAGCTCAGGCGGTAGAGTGTCCACCTGTGCAGGTGTGGGTCATCCGATCGATCCTGCTCATGCAGTGGACACATTTGCAGTTTGGGCCATTTTCCATTCCAAACAGTTGTCCACAACTGGTTCACCAAATGCTGTGGTATGTGCTGTCCTGTCTGTGGGAAAGTGCATATAAAAGACCCCTTGCTGCTTATCGGAAAGAGTAGCCTATGTGGCAGCAGCAGGTTTCCTCCAAAGAAATATGTCAGAATGACCATATGTTTGAATTCCAACAGTCGATGATATAAATCAATGTGCTCTAGAGACGTTAAATAAAACAAACCTTTTTCTTTACATCTACATGTATATACCCTTTAACCATACCTGCCCACGCATATGGCAGAGTTAAGCCCCCCCCCCCCCCCCCTTTCCATCCACCCCCCCACCCCCACCCCCAGTCACCGTGCTGCGCCGTGTGGTCCCCGGCCACTTAATGCCGCCCGTTCCGTCCCGCCAGGCAAGCAGTCACCTTGCTCGACCACGGGCCATTCATTGTTACTGGGAAGGAAACCCAGGCACCACCGATCCTCAACCAACTACAGTTGACTGTATGGCGACCACACGGCGGCAATGGGCGAACGTCAGGCTCGGGAACCAGGATCCATCAGTATACTGACACTATATAGTAGAGCTATTATTGGGAACGGGAAGCATATTTAAAAAAAAAAAAAAATTCTTTTTGAAGATTTATGCTGCCTATCATGGATAAGTCTTTAATAGGCCTGTTTTCACCATTAGACAGTTTGTCGATAGAAAGCCCGAGCCTCCACTTTTACCGACCCAAGGGATTTTTATCCCCCCACACCACATAGACATGGTATGAGAGCAACTGGCCTTTGATGATGCTGTAAGTTAAACACAGAGGTGGAAATCCAAATTGGCAGAGGTGGGGGCACAGAGAATCGAACTACCGACCTTCAGATTAGGAGTCTGACCTAGAAAAAAGTCAGACACTCTAACCACTCCACCACAGATAACACCACGTATCAGTTGCGAATATGCACTTGGTAGTGGGTAGGGGGGCCAAAAAACATGTACCGTTCAGGATCAAATCGTGTGTGTATGTTGTCCACGCAACATGGTGGATAGGTTGGTTGGTTGGTTGTTGGAATTTTACATCCTGGCAACATCTAAGGTCAAATCAGGTCGCGTGCCGATTTGTGACAGTGCACACTCATGTCGACCCGATATCGCACTCAGTGACATTATCCTGACACAGAGCTAACGAGAACCCTGCACTATCCTATTAATGCTGAGCGCCCGGCAAGGAGGCGACACATATCAATTTGGTAAAGTCATTGGTTTGACTCCATCGGGAATCGAACTCCCGACCTTCCACATGGGAAGCCTGCGCTCTACTAATTTGCCCACTACGTCCGAGGACGGAAACGAAACCAATGTGGCAGTAACGGACGATAATAAGGTTATGTGGAGACGCGATTCCTCGTAAGGCATACCTGTGTGGCCACAGTTGTGAGTGTGGTACCCCAGTAAACTGACCACAATGCTCGCTCATTCACTAAAGGGGTAGGTCGCCTACAAACTGGTATATGCATACTACACCTATTGACTGATCTCACACTTGCGGGGGCGCCACTGTCGAGTGTGCATAGCTTTGCTTTCGAATGCAATCAAGGTCTGTGCTGAGAGATCTGCGATTGCACTAAATGTCTGGTGGTGCAGATACTCACCAGCACATTTGTACTTACTGGGAAATGTTCCCATCACAATGCTGAGAGATCTGCGACTCCTCTATAACTGCCCAACAAACCATTGCCAAACTATGCCGAAATCACACGTGAACTTCACCAGGCATGTGAAGAATTCTTCTTTTTTTTATATCTGTATCCCTGTTGGGAAATAACAGAATATTTATTAGAAAAACACTTTCAGTAACTGATCGGCTTTTTCATTCAGGCACACAACAGTAAACCATAACATTGATAGAGCTCTGTTAGGATCAGTTGCGCAACTAACCTCATTATCGAATCATGATGGTGAAGCTAAGATTCCTTACACGCGGTATGCAGTATGCAGTATGCGAATGCGAATGCGAATGCGGCAAAAAATCGAAATGCCTTGAAGTCAATGGGCTACATCCCTTACACGCGGTATGCGAATGCAAATGTGAATGCGGCAACTCGATCAGTCCCTGTATCGATCGGTGCGGCATGCAGCATGCGGCATGCGGTATGGGAATAGAAACGTCAGTCGCACTTGTCCATTAGTTTTAGATTAGGAGAGGCAACTGATCATTACGGAACGGTCATGCACAGGGGTGCTGAGGGGAAACATATGGTATTGGTGGTGGGGGGTAGGCGCTTGCCGCTTACCACGTAGAAGGAATCTTCCCATTCGCATACCGCATACCGCATGCCGCATACCGCATACCGCGTAGAAGGAATCTTAGCTTTAGAGTGTGAGATTGGTCAAGAGCCACGAGACAGAATTTTCCTGGTATGATTCCCTAGTTTTATTTGTAAGTGGCACATATTTGAATGGACCAGCAACATGGTTGGAATTACAGCCTGTGTGTACCACCATCATAGACTCATATAATAGGGCATCACAGGTGAACATTTTCGCCAACGTTAAATTCTATTTGACTCGGGTAACGCTTCTTAATTCGGATTAGAAAATAATATCAAATATGCGTCATTGTTTCTAGAAGCAGAGCGCTTCATAATCCTTTCATGGGGATTGACGATAATTAGATTTAAAGATCTTTATTTAATTGAGTCAGTAAGCTAATACCATGTGCAGCCAGGATCAATGTCTTACATGATTAATTAGTTGTATCACCTTTTTCTGAGAATTCACCTGAGAATACTTTGAACTGTACTTAAGAAACTTAAAAGTGACTAACTTGGTTTACATAATTAACTCGCCAACTCAGTTTAACGCCCTGTGGATACTGGACGACATTGGGGATGGGTGGTTATTGATCGACGATGGCTACTGGCAAGAATATACTGCCATAAATATATTCTAGGCAGCTCCTGACTGACACCTGCCAGCTCAGAGGAAAGGGGCAGTCAGACGTAGAACAGTCCCGATCAGTATGTATTGTGAAGCCGTCCACGACTCTCGCGATCCCCGATCAATGACGCCATATCCCCATTAACGGCCAGTGTCCGCCACCTTTACATATTCAAAATCCGATGGTTTTAAGTTCTTGCCTTATTGGTTCTTAAATTAAATATATTAGGTTGATACTCATCATCTATTTTACTTTAGTTTGAAATAACTCCCCCCCCCCACTTTAAAAGGTAACTTAAGAGATATTTGAAGTGAAAATCATGCAGACCTAACTTTAATGTGTATACCGACATACTGAAGATGGACTTTATTTACCTGTTTTAGAACATATTTACCACACTGTAATTAAGTTTAATAAAAACTGGAACTGTATGTAATGAGAATGTTGAAATAAACTTGATTGAATTGGATTCAATGTAGCACAGGAGGACCTAAATAAACGTTCACTGGCTACACCAGTAAATAAGTTGGATACGTAGGATCAACACTAGATAAGTATCTTGAGCCGTGCTCACACCTGGGCGTTAAGTCGCCTCATCTAGTGCACCTTATCTAAGTCGGCTCACATTGGCAGTGTGAAAGCAACACTGAGGCGGATTAGGGCTGATTCGCCTCAACTAGTTCACCTCAAGTAAACCGCCTCGCGAGGTAGCTTATATGAAGCGAACTAGCTTAAGTCGGCCCATCTTGCTTGTGTGGATGGTAGCAGTTTACTTGAAGCGGATTAAGCGCATCACACTACATAATATAATTTTGTCTATGAACCGGCTAGAGGTGCACAGATATTTTTTTCATCATTTATTTTTAGGGTTTCACTGCCCAGCAGAAGTTTTGACCGTTCCAAAACAATACGATTCAGTCGAAACAGATCTAGGTCGAACCCACACTCTCTCGTGCCGACGTCGACTAACTGAAACTGGGGCTGGTTAGTATGGACTTGCTCATGCGCAGATATCGATTTCCGCCTTAATCCGCTCCGTGTGTGGACACAACACTAGTTCGCCTCATCTAGTTCACCTTATCTAGTTCAGCCTAAAGTTGTGGGTGTGAACACGGCTTTGGTTTAGAAAAATTGGATGCTTTCATCAGACTGTACAAGTCTAAAGCCTGGTACACACCTCCCATATACGATTCACACGCTAAAACTGACTGCCCGACGGGACCCGTCACAATCCGACCCGTCCTGTTTCCCGACTAAAACTGCCCGATTCATTTTTCGAATCTTATAAAATCGTCGTACAGACCTCCCAGATAAAACCTAAAACTGAGTTTTAAGTCGCAATCGCAAGGCTCTGGTGTGATAGCACACCTAAAACTGAAACCGACTAAAACTCAAACTTTGTCGCGAAACGGGCAGTTTTAGGTTTTATACGAGAGGTGTGTACCGGGCATAAGCCGTTCAGTGTGAGTAACCTCGGGCGAACTGCATGCCCCCAACACGCATGTCAATGGCGGGAGTGGGATATTGTGCTTGGAGAGTGTTTCCATGTGAGTGTTGCTGACGTCACGTGAGCCGGTGTAGTAAGTTCAAAACACGACCCCCACAAAAACACTATGGTCGTGTTTTCAACCTAGGTTCAAAACACTATAGTAGTGCTTTCAACCTAGTTGAAGGTAGGTTCAAAACACTACTGTGGCCACTCTCAAAACACTATCCTTAAGTTCAGAACACTACCTTTAAGTTCAAAACACTACTCTAATTGCTGCGTATGAAGTAGCGTGGGGTTGTATTCAGTGAGGTGGGGAAGAATGCAGTAGGGTGGGGCAGTATGCAGTAGGGTGAGGAAGTATGCAGTCGAGTGGGGCAGTAGGGGTTGTTGTTGTTGGTTGTTGTTTTACATCCTAGCAACATCTAAGGTCATATCAGGACGGGTAGCGACTTGTGATAGTGGACACTCATGGCGACTTTATAGGCCCATGCCCCGATACCCCACTCAGTCACATTATTCTGACACTGAGCTAACCAGTCCTTGCCCTATGATATTAATGCCGAATGCCAGACTAGCAAGCGACAAGTATCAATTTTAAAGTTGTTTAAGGTAGGGAAGTATGCAGTAGGGTGGGGAAGTATGCAGCGTATACTACAAATATGTGCTTCAAACGCCGCAGCACCATCAGCGTATTCTACTGACACGTTGTTAGACACCACAGCACTAGCAGCGTATACTAATACGTGGTGCAGAGGCCATAGTGCTATCAGCATATACTACTAGTACTAGTATGTGCATCCTGATATGACCTTAGATGTTGCCAGGACAAAAAAAAATCCCAACAATCAAACCATCTAGTACGTGCTTCAAATGCTATAGCACGGTCAGCATATGCCAATATGTACCAGTAGGTTACAGTCTCCAATGCCGTATCGTGATAGTGTTTTGAACTTGGGTAGTGTTTTGGACGTACGGAGGGGTAATGTTTTGAACTTAGCAGTAGTGTTTTGAACTTAAGCTCAAAACACTACCATAGTGTTTTGAACTTAGGTTCAAAACACTACCGTAGTGTTTTGAACGGGGTAGTGTTTTGAACGTCCTACACCGGCCCTCACCGGGGCGTAAATCCCGGACGCAACCTGGTGGAGATGATTGTGTCACCGGAAGCGCTAATTGTCACCTTTGCCAGGTTGCCACCACATCCCGGCTATGGGACCCCATCTCCAGTCGTTAGAAATCGACGGCGCTTTTGAACAAATTTAATATTAATATATTTCTAATGAGGGTGTGTTGTAATATTACACTGATTTTGTGCTTAAAGGTCCTGTCACATTATGATGTAACGACGTCAGCATAAGGAGAACGTGAAGAACGTTGAACTTCTCAGCGTAGTATGCAAATTTGGGCACAAGTTGAACGTGGATGCAGCGTAGTTGACAAGAGCATAACGTCGGTAAAGCGTAGTGATACCGTCATTCAACGAGAGAGGACAACGTCATTACACTCACAGAACGTTATGAACGTTATTCCATCGCCAGAACTACGTTACATGACGTTACATATGTCATGACATGGTGGCGGAATATTAAACGTATGTTGAACGTACGTTCTCCTGATGTTCTCCTGACGTTCCCATTACGCCGCGTGGATGTTTCCACCAGGTTTAATGTGGGTCAACGTAGTAGAACATAGTTGAACGTAGTGGGCAGCGTTTGACTAATGTCCATTTAACGTCATTGACATTAACAGAATGTGTACAGAACGTAGGCAAACGTAAACCCTTACGTTCGATTTACATCGAAAGTTTTGAACAGGTTCAAAACTTTGATGTGCGCTGATGTAACACGATGTAACGTGACGTAGCTCGACGTCAGTCTAACATCATTCTGACATCATCATAAAGTAACCCAATGTACGTCAACGTAATGATGAAAGGTGATCACGTCAGGCTTACGTTTGCTCGTTACGTCATAGTGTGACAGGGGTATAAACTGGTTCCTGATTCTGAGTGTATGTAAGCTTGAACACACACAAATCTTTTTGGACGTGACGGGAGAATCACATGAGTAACACATCTCTTTTGTGTACATATATGAACTTACCTAAAGTATGTTCATTATATGCATATATAAATATATATAAATATATATAAATATATATAAATATATATAAATATATAAAATTAAATATATATTATATTTAAATATATAACTATATATATAATATATATACATGTATATACATAGATATAAATATACTCCATATACATAGATATAAATATGTCCAGTATATATATAAGGGGGGGGAGCGGTGCGTGCGCAGACGTGGCGCCCCCCAACGGACATGAGCGAGAGCAGGATGGTAGTTGTAGGTTAAGAAGGCCCAACCAGCAGGGGCCGTATGCATGACGAGTAAGTTATCGCCCCCGGGGGTAAGGACCGAGTTCGGGGTAGCTATGGCCGAGGGTAGGAAATGGGTCATGGGCTATGCATGGAGCCAAATCGGCGCGGAGGTAGCTACCCTTGTAATTATTTATAGATTTGGGAAATCCCTCTGCGTTTGTAGACATATATTAGGCTCAAATATATTAAATGCGTTCATATTTAACAGAATTACATACCCAATAAGTGACATTTTATCAATTTAACCCTAAATTCGAAGCGTTATTAAGGCTACCGCCGCATTGGCGGCGATATTAATAGTTATATTTTCGAATCGACGAACGTACAGTAAACAAACCGCCGCCGCCAGTAATGGCCCGTCACACTACGACGTTTCTCACCGGTGACCTGTCAGCATTGAAAATAAAATTAAAGCATCGAGTCTGTGTCTCTGTCTGTGTCTCTGTGTCTCTGTCTGTGTCTCTGTCTGTGTCTCTGTCTGTGTCTCTGTATGTGTCTCTGTCTGTGTCTCTGTCTGTGTCTCTGTCTGTGTCTCTGTCTGTGTCTCTGTCTGTCTCTGTGTCTGTGTCTGTCTCTGTCTCTGTGTCTGTGTCTCTGTCTGTGTCTCTGTGTCTGTCTCTGTATGTGTCTCTGTCTGTGTCTCTGTGTGTCTGTCTCTGTATGTGTCTGTGTCTGTGTCTGTGTCTGTGTCTGTCTCTGTATGTGTCTCTGTCTGTGTCTCTGTGTCTGTGTCTTTGTCTGTGTCTCTGTCTGTGTCTCCGTGTCTGTGTCTGTATCTCTGTATGTGTCTCTGTCTGTGTCTCTGTGTCTCTGTCTGTGTCTCTGTCTGTGTCTCTGTGTCTGTCTCTGTACGTGTCTCTGTGTCTGTGTCTCTGTCTGTGTCTCTGTCTCTGTGTCTGTCTCTGTCTGTGTCTATGTCTGTGTCTCAGTGTCTGTCTCTGTATGTGTCTGTGTGTCTGTGTCTCTGTCTCTGTCTGTGTCTCTGTGTGTCTCTCTCTGTATGTGTCTCTGTCTGTGTCTGTCTCTGTATGTGCCTCTGTCTCTGTGTATGTCTCTGTGTGTGTCTCTGTATGTGTCTCTCTGCCTGTGTCTGTGTCTCTGTCTGTGTCTCTGTCTGTCTGTGTCTGTGCCTCTGTCTCTCTCTCTGAGACACAGAGACACACACACAGACACACACAGAGACACATAGACACACACACAGATACACAGAGACATGCACACATACACAGAGACACACACAGAGACACAAATACACACACATACACAGAGACACACACAGACACAGAGACACAGAGAGAGACACATACACAGAGACACAGACAGAGACACAACAGAGACACAGACAGAGACACAGACAGAGACACAGACAGAGACAGACACAGAGACACAGACACAGACAGAGACACAGACAGAGAGACACAGACAGAGACACATACAGAGACAGACACAGAGACACAGAGAGAGACACAGAGACACAGACAGAGACACATACAGAGACAGACACAGTGACACAGAGAGAGACACAGACACAGAGACACAGACAGAGACACAGACAGAGACACATACAGAGACAGACACAGAGACAGAGACACAGACACAGACAGAGACACAGACAGAGACATAGGCACAGACAGAGACACAGACAGAGACAGAGACACAGACAGACACACAGACAGAGACACATACAGAGACAGACACAGAGACACAGAGAGAGACACAGACAGAGACACAGAGACACAGACAGAGACGTTTCGCCAAAAAAGGACACACGTCGCTGCGCGTTGGAGAGAAACGTCGTAGTCTGACAGGGGTATATGGAACGCGACGTCGAGGCGGCGGCGGCGATTTGTTTACTTTACATTCGTCGATTCAACACTATTAATATCGCCGCCAATGCGGCGGTAGCCTTAATAACGGTTCGAATTTAGGGTTAAATTGATCAAATTTCACTTATTGCGTATGTAATTCTGTTAAATATGATCGCATTCAATAGATTTGGCCCGAGTCGGTCCCTACTCCTGGCCTTATACCTACTACTGGGTAGGGGTAGCTTACCCGACTTTTACCCCTCCGGGGTAGCATTACCCCGGACACATGCATAGCAACTTTTCGCCGCTACCCCGGAAATCCCCACTACCCCAAGAGGTAGAGCGCTACCCTCATGTCATGCATACGGGCCCAGATGACTGGGAGGGGGGGTAGTAGATAGGCTAGGGAGAGGATGGAAGCTTCCGGCCTTATTATACTCGCATAATGGCTTATACAGCATATATAAATGTTAATATATATATAAATGTACATTATCAATATATTTATATATATATATATATATATATATATATATATATATATATAAATGTACATTTAAGAGGTGCACGGGAAAGAATTCCAGAGGGGAAGTATTTACGGCCATCGATATAGAACTATAGCTATAGTAGTACAGTCACAGGTGTTCTGGATCTCTGTATCCTTATGTACTAACATATCTTTTTTAATACTTTCTAATATGATAGGTAGCCATATTGTATTACCGATCCCTGACGTTTGCATGGCAAAATAAATAAGTAATACAATACTTGAACAAATAAGAAACCAACAAAAGCTAATATTAAAGAAAATACACACAACCCGACAACTGTGCATTTACTTATACTTAGTTACATCAATCATTAAAAATATTCTTTACGTATAATTATTGATTCGACATCTATGCCTATATATATCCATACACATATATATAGTATATATTAAATATAATATATAGTGTATCATATATAATTTATTATAAATATAATATATAATATATATAATATATATAATATATAAAATATATAATATATATATATAATATATATAATATATATAACATATAATATGTAATACGTAATATATAATATATAATACATAATCAATCAATCAATAGTTCCATCCTCTAGTCGAGGGTTGGATGCAATGGTTCTCCACTTGTCCCGATGTTGTGCTGTTCTGATAGACTGTGAATAATTCAAGCCTGTCCACTGTGAAATATTTGTAAACCATGATGTTCTTGGTCTCCCTCTCCCTCTGCTGCCATTCACCTTCCCTTCCAACAATGTACGGTATATTGAACTCTGACGAATGATGTGGCCAAAATAAATAAGTTTCTTTGTCTGTATAGTGGCAAACAAGCTTTTCTTATTTTTAATTTTTCTGAGAACTTCTTTGTTGGTGATCTTCTTTGTCCATGATATTTTCATCATCCTTCGATAAGTCCACATCTCAAATGCTGCTAAACGTTTGTACATTTTCTTAGAGATTGTCCATGTCTCTGCCCCATACATTAGAGTAGACCACACATAACACTGAAGAATACGCTTCCTTGTTTGTATTAATATCTTACTTGATGTTAACACTCTATACATTTTGGAGAATGTTGTTCGGGCTATTGTTATCCTTCTTTTAATTTCTTCCTCACATCTCCCATCATTTGTAATCTTTTGTCCGAGATATATGAATTCGGATACTTGTTCTATGTTTGTGCCATCTATGGTTATATTGACATTTGGTTTATCTGTCTTTTTACTTATAACCATTGTTTTGGTCTTCCTGGCATTCATCTTCATGTTGAATAGTATTCCAGCTTTATTGATTCTATTCACTATATCTTGTAGGTTTTTCTCACTGTCTGCTAGTATTACACTGTCATCGGCATATCTAAGATTGTTGACGTTCATGCCACCTATTGTCACTCCCTTGCAATCTTCAATGTGTCTGAAAATCATCTCTGTGTACAGGTTAAATAGACATGGTGACAATACACACCCCTGTCGAACTCCTCGTTTAATCATAACTTCATCCGATAGGCCCTGCTCCATTTTTATAAATGCACGTTGTGTCCAGTATAAGTTCACAATTAGTTTAATGTCTTTGCCATTTACACCAATATCTTGTAAACATTTGATTAACAGTTCATGATTGACTCGGTCGAAGGCCTTCTCATAGTCAATAAAGCAGGCATAAACATCCTGGTTCACTTCACAATAACGTTCACAAATCATTCTCATATTGAAAATCCCTTCACGTGTACCTCTTCCAGATATAAACCCACTTTGTACGTTACTGATTTGTTCTTCAATTTTCTGTCTGTTTCTCAGTAAAATTATTTTCAGGATCATCTTCAACATATGACTCATCAGGCTTAGTGTTCTGTACTCAGTACACAATGTTGGTTTTAGCTTCTTTGGGAGTCGTACAAATATGGATTCATTCATATTCAATGGTATAAATCCAGTCTCATAGATGTCAGTTACTAGCTTATGAATGATTTGAATCCCCACTTCATCTAGTCCTTTTATCATTTCTGATGTTATCTGGTCACTTCCAGGAGCCTTACCTGCCTTTAGATCATTGATAGCCTTCTCAACCTCTGATACTAATATAATATTCCCATCTTCTTTCTCAATTGTGGGTGGGTTCCCTCTGTCATCATTGTATAGTTCGTTTACATATTCTTCCCATCTGGACTTTATTTCATCTTCTTCAAAGAGCATTTTGCCGTCTTTGTTCTTGATACATTTACTGCTTCTCTGTCTGTATCCTTGACCTGTTATCTCTTTCACTTTCTTGTGCATCTCTCTTGAACGATGTTGAGACTCAAGTTGTTCCACTACTTCACACTTCTTATTCCACCATTCATCTTTAGCTTTTTTGCATTCATCTTCTATTTCATTCTTCAGGTGTTTGTATTTAGGTGGATCAGTGGTTTTCACTTTCTTCCTTTCTGCCATCTTTTCTAGTATGGTTTGCGTCATCCATGATTGCTTTGTCTCTCGTTTTTTATTTGGTAACACCTCCTCTGCTGACTTGACCATGCTTTCTCTGAGAGCTTCCCATTCCATTTCAATGTTGTTATACTCTCTCTGAGGAGTTTCTTCATTCATCAGTACACTGAATTTGTTATGAACAGAGACATTATACTTAGTTCTGTATTTTGCATCTTTTAACATGTTCATATCCATTTGAATGTTGTTTTTAATTTTGTTCTGCTGTTTCAATTTCACTACCATACTGATTACTACTGGATTATGATCCGAACATATGTCAGCACCTGGATATGTCCTTGCCTGTTTGATACAATTTCGATATCGTTGGTTGACAAGAATGTAATCGATCTGGTTCCGACATACATCACCAGGGCTCTTCCATGTATATAGTCTTCTCTTTGGATGTTCAAATAAGGTGTTAGCAATTACTAGTTTTGATGTCAAACAGAAATTTATCAAGTATTCACCACGATCATTTCTCTCACCTAAGCCAAATCTTCCTGTTACTGGATATTCATGTTGTTCTCCAACTTTCGCATTCCAATCGCCCATAACAATTGTTATTTCTCCAGACTTGGTGTATTCCATTACCTTTTTGATGCTGTCATAGAACTCGTTGACTTCTTCATCATCGTGATCTGAGGTTGGTGCATAAACTTGCAGAATGTTTATATTGAACGGTTTTCCCCTCAGCTTCATCATAATAATTCTGTCAGATACTGGCCAGAATCCAATCATTGTGGCGGCAATGGACTTCTTCATCATAATTCCAACGCCATACTGATGTTTTTCATCTCCAGAATATATCATATCTACCTCACTATCACCTATCCTCCCGTCACCCGTCCATCTCGTCTCAGCTATACCTAGGATGTCAAGGTTTAGCGCTGTCATTTCCACTTTCAGGTTGTCATATCGGCCTGGTTTGTACAATGTTCGTACATTCCATGTACCAATCTTTAGCACCTTTCCTCCAGTTTTCAGTTGCCTGACATCAGATGCATACCTTCCTATTTTAGGCTTTGGGTTTACATTGTCATTACTAGGTTTCTTAATAGTTGAAGGAAAGGTGCCTCCACTGTAGCTATTAGAAGGCTTCCCCGCAGAGGGACCAGAGTTGTCTCCATCTCTAAATTTGTTTCCATTAATTACCATTGCTTACTATGGGTAAATACTTGGTAGGTTCCCCTTCCTTTCCAAGGTGACTGGCCACTTACTCATCTTTGTCAGAGTGTGCCCTGATGAGCCACATCATCTTGCTGTTACACCTTCAAAGCTATTGATCTTCTAACTCATCTGCTGCTCCAGTCTTCATGCACTTGAAGGGGTGACATCCCCTGACCACACCAACAAAGTTGATGTGCACCGCACTTAGTTTAGGCCGACAATTGAGTCGGTATGGCCGCTGGTGTGCACTACCAACTTCTGGTCTTCCCATAAATGGGACTAGCCGCACGGCAGCGGGGGTTTTAAATCAGAGTTTACCTTCTCCTAGATGAGCAGTCAGCCAAGATTGACGAGCCCCACCTGCCCGAAGCATCTGGTTTTGAGGCGCCAGAGATCCGCCTTTGCCCCTTCTCCCGTCAGTAGAAACAGTTTCGCCTCGTGAAGGCCAGGAGTTGGACTCCAATACATAATACAATATACATAATACATAATATATATCTATTACATATTATATATTATATATAATAGATATATAATTTTATATATAATATATCATATATATAATACATAATATATATAATATATAATATATACAATATATACAGTATACATAATATATATAATATATATAATATATATAATATATATAATATATATAATATATATAATATATATAATATATGTAATATATAGTATATATAAATACGTAGTACATAATATATAATACGTAATATATAATACATAATACATAATACAATATGCATAATAGATAATATATAATATATAATATATATCTATTATATATTATATACATCTTATATATATATATATATATATATATATTATATATATATATATATATATGTGACTAATGGGGCTGTCACATTAGGGTTTTTTGTGGGAGCGTATGGCGGCGTAAGCGCGTTACGTCATATACGTCGGCATACGCCGTATACGCTACTCATACGCTACGCATACGCTACTCATACGCTACTCATACGCTGTATGTGAAGCGTATGAGGCATACGCCGCCATACGCTTTCATAAATCCGTCCGTCCAAATTTTTTTGTGCATGCTAAAAAAAAACCGACCTATGAGGGCGTATGGCCCATACTGTCAAAAAATGTCACAGCACGCTCCCATACGCTCCCATACGCTCCTCATACGCTCCTCTACGCTCCTCGTAGGTTCCACATACGCTCAAAACCACCCGAAAGGTCACCAAATGTCATCATAGGCCGGCACGCGCAGGACCTACGTAGGTTTTCAATACGCTCCCGCCATACACCGTAATGTGACAGGGCCTTTAGACATTGAAGACCTGAGTGGCTTATGTATGTGGACAGTTCATTTCCTGTGCATTATCTGATTGATAACAAAAACTGCTGATCAGTAAGTGTTTACCTTTTACACGTATGGTGTCTGGAGTGGGGGTTCATTCAATTAATCTCCGTACAAAGCCGTGCCCGAGAGGAGCTGCGTGAGTGCCTTCAAGTGGGACAGTGTGCAAAGTGGCAAGCATCGTCATACATGGCGACATGTATATTAATTACAACTCTCAGATCTTTGTCGCTGCCTCGTCTGGCGTTCTCGTCACTCACTAGGATGGACCAAAGGGTGGCTCGCTCAAGAGTCCCGGTAATGTGACTGAGTGGGATATCGCGGCTTTCCACATTACTGTATTGATCCAATGGCGCAGCACAATAAAGCCATCATGTTCGAGTTTGACCGATCACACATCGGTACTTAGTTTAATATTACCTCCGATGTGGCTAGGACATAAAACCACGACCGCTCACTCATTAAAGCCGGATAATATGATGAAAGTGTCAAATTTTCTAAATGAAAATAGATGCCTAGAATTGATCCTACATATCCAACTTGGATACCAATGCACTTATTAAAGCTGCATAGTCCGATTAAAGCGGCAAATTTGTGAAATCAAAACACTTATCTATAGATTTGATTATACAAATCCACCTTAGATACTGATAGTGACACTGGCAGTTGTTGTTGCATAGAAGGACAACTGAATAGGTTTCATTTAAAAGCTATTGCGAAAGAAGCATATTGTGTCAGAATTTGGACATGCATGTCAAAACTATTTTGATAGGATTCCACGGCAAATATATCTGAAGTTAACCATTTGTAATAAAGGTTACCTCAACATAAAGTAAGGTAGGTCATAATGTCAGAGGGTAAATTTGAGAGATATTTGGAGTGAAAACCTCCAACTAAAATTTTGGCGTGCACATCGAAATGCTGGACATCATAGGCTTCAGCAGTGATAGTGATTGCAAAAAAATAAAAAATAAAAATTGGCTTAGTATTTCCTACTAAGTTCTATGCAAAAAAAAAGATGTGAAATGTGTGCCAGGGTCCAAGTTGGATATGCAGACTCAAATCTAGATATATGTTTAAAAAATATTGATACATTCATTGAATATGCAGCTTTGACAGAACTTGAGCATGACGACAACAGTTCCAACCAGTTGCGAACGGGGATGATAAAGTTGCATAGTCCGATGGTTTTGATTTTCTGTCATTTTCTGAGATAAATATATTAGATTGATCATTATAATCTATCTTACTTTAGCTTGAAGTAAATCTGCTTGAAAATGACTAATTTAGGAGATATTTGAAGTGAAAACATGCTAAGTTAATTTTGGCAAGCTTGCCAAAACTCTGACCACATAGGCTTCAGTAGTAACAGGTTCTGCTAAATGGCCTCAGTAGTCCGATCTATGTAGCATCAAATGCTTAATAACTGCACCAGTATCTAAGTTGCATATGTAGGTTCAAATTGAGATAAGGGCTTAGCTTTTGAAAATTTGATGCTTTCATCGGACTATGCAGCTTTAATAAGAGTGCAGGTCGTGTTGATGGGTATTAACGAGGTTTGGCAGTCTGTAGGATCTACGCCACTCAGTGTAGTGGGAAGTTCCCACGCTTTCCCACAGATACCCGGATGTAGGAACTCGGCACTCATTCAGCTGCTGTCTACCCACAGCGGAATATACTCATCGTTGACTTTTTCACCTTTTAATTTTTGTAATAATTTTTTTTTCTATTTAGCTGAAAACAAGAAGAGTTCCCCCTTCCCGTATGGCAGGTGGTGGGATTCGAACCTGTGGGTTCGAACCTCAGCCAAGTTAAAACAATGACAGGAATTGGCATTTGTCGCTACCTAGCCTATAGCCTGGCACTCGGCTTGAAGGATTGGCAGATACTGGAGGGATCAAGATATTGTATATAATTATGAGGCAGCCCTGAGCTGGAAATGACATCTCTCCAGATTCATCAGACCATGATCTGGATATACAGGTCTAATGACCTTCGTCCAGTAAAGACCTAAGTACACCTAAGTAAGTATTACTAGTATAGGTCAATGGGCAGTAGAATGAGGAAGACCAATTGTCTGCGATTGAAATGTACAATGCCTATTCAACTCATGCAACAACAAACCCTCTGAAAAAACCCGGCATCTCTACCGAGCTGTAGTTATTAGGTGTGCCCCTCCCCTCCCCAACGACCCTGTATTGTCTTCCCATTTGTCCTGGTAGCTGATATATCTACATATACAGTAAAACCGAACTAACCGACCACCTCCACAGATCGACCACTCCGCTATATCGATTGCTTTATTTGGGTCCCAAACGATCCCCCCATACCAAACCATTGTACCATTATTCTAACTCTCTAAACCGACCACCTCCCCAAATCGACCACTTAAAGTCGATCCCATGGTCGGTCGATTTAGAGAGGTTTTACTATATATATATATATCCCTTATATGGCCCATATACCATTATATACACAAGCCACACATACGTATATATATATATATATATATATATATATATATATACATATATATATATACATACATACATACATACATACATACATACATACAGTAAAACCTCCCTAACCGACCACCTCCACAGATCGACCACTCCCCTATATCGATCGCTTTATTTGGGTAAAAAAAATACCATTGTAACCATATTCTAATCCCCTAAACCGACCACCTCCCACACACACCGGATACCTCTAGTATCTGCACTGTTGGTTCAAATTAAAATAAAGTCTGTTTTACCTAACTGCTAATCATAAATATCCTGCCAAAAGCAATATATATCTAAATGAAGAAAGCTGACTGCAATAGCAGCACCAGGCCTAACCTGTCACCTCAATAAAGTATGGAGATATTGACACTGCCTTCCTGGTGTATAACACTCGTCGGCTAATATTGTCTGTTGAACCAGGTGTGTATTGTCATTGTCGGGCAGGTTTCCTTTGCAAAATGTTACGGCCGTGCACTTCAGATCAGTTTCCAGGCCAAATAAGTACAGCATAAGAGGACCCAGATATCAGTTCCCTGTCCACTCCCTCCTCCCCTTCTCCCTTCCCCCCTTCTCCCCCCTCTCCCCCTCTCTCTCTCTCTCTCTCTCTCTCTCTCTTTCGCTCCCTTTCCCTCTCTTACACACACATGGACACCAGGTTCCTGTTTACCAAATTTGCTTAAAGTTGCATAGTCCGATGAAAACATCAAATTTTCAAAACCAAAAGACTTACCTAGATTTGATTCTACATATTCAACTTAGACACTGGTGCACTTATTAAGCATTTGTCGCTGCGTAGAAGGGCATAATAAGTCAAATAATAGAACTTGTTACTCCTGAAGTCTATGGTGTCAGAGTTTTGGCATGCTTGCCAAAATTATTTTGGTTTGTTTTGACGTCAAATATCTCCAAACTTAGCCATTTAAAATTCAAGTTACTTCAAACTAAAGTAAAATGGATTATAACGATTAGTATAATATATTTATCTCAGAAAATAGCAGAAACTCAAAAGCATCGAACTATGCAACTTTAATGTGCAAAGAGTCTTTAATGTGGGTTCGAGTCCCGCTCTAGGCACGGTGTTTCCCATTTTCATCACCCCCACGACACTTATAATTACAGACATACAGACAATGCACTTAAATATACATACACAGGGTAGGTTCAACAACTATAGAACATGTAGCTTGTACAGGATCCTGGTCATGGAACCAGTGTCATGGGGGGGGGTGATGAAAATGGGAAATATTGTGCCTAGAGTGGGACTCGAACCCACATCTCTTTGCATTCCCGGCCAGTGTGCTAACCATTATACCACCTAGGCTCCTTGATATCACCATACAAATATTACTATACCCACGCCTACCTGTCTATATGGCTCCTTGCCTGAGAGGTCAGTGCAGACTACTACATATATATGATATTATATATATATATGCCTTCAATATAAATTCACGTGACACAGACGCCGAATTGGTAAGAGTGCTGGCTGGCTTCCTGTATGGAAAATAGGACATTTGAATCTTGGCAGAATCAAACCAATCACTTACAAAATTGACACTCATCGCTATCTAGCCTGGCACTCGACATCAATAGGAATTAGGATAGGCCAGGGACTGGTTAGCTCACTATCCTTAGTACCTGGCGCGCCATACAGGGGGCGCCACTAGTTTACCTCTAGACGAGCGAACGCGTTTACACGGCCCTGGTGGAATACATGAAGATGCGCATTCTGGTAAATTAAAATTAACATAATAAATTACATATACCAAATATATAAATAATAGTATTTATATACAAAGACGACTGAGATTCTAAGCGCAAACAACTATTTCGACAACACTATTGGTAATAATGAGTTCACAGTTTTCTCCTTGCCTCTGTCCTATGGCAAATGTAAAGGAATACATGGACGTGTATTTGAATTCGGAAGCATCGCATTTACATGTATAAATAGTTGCGCTTTATTATACATGATGTAAGCGTCCTGCTTCCCGTTTGCGATGCTAGGGGGCAGCATCGTTAAGGTGTTTTATGAACGCCCCTGTTTGCCGTACGACTTACTGCTATTGACATATAGAGACCCACACTGTCAATACAATTCATATTTCAACTAAATGTCAACAAAAACCTGGCGAGGGGCGGGCGCACTGCGTGAGTAGGTTGGGGAAGTGAGGGGTGAGGGTGGCGGAGCGTCGCTGGGGATGGTTGCTTGTTTGTTGTCAAGGGGCGATCAGAGAATGACTTGACTTATAAATATATAGTGTATAAATATATATATACTTTATAAATCAAGTATTTCACATATATATTATTGTGTACAGCATATATTCTTCAACTAATATGTCAAAAATAATTTGGAAATATAGACACACATATACATAATCCCCGACGCGAGTGATGTATTCAGGATAGGCAGGTACCGGGCGCAGCCGGGGTGGCGCCACCAGTCGCGAGATGGAGGAGGCAATACAGTATATAGTATAATATTAACAATAATTAGCATATAATACTAATCAAAAGGGGTTAATTCCCTTCCGCGCCTTTATACTCGCATAATGCGTTATACATCACATATATATATATATATATATATATATATATATAATATATAATATATATAAACATGCATATATATATGGGTTGTTCTCAGAAGTTGTGTACCAATAGTGTGACATCAGTACCAGAAAATCAAAATGCTGCCAAAGTCCTATAAGCAAGTTTCCTCAATGTGTATGTCCTTTTGCATCTGAATAATTGAAAATAAACATATTCTGGCATTTTTAAGTAGGTCAAATGATGCTCACACCCAATAAATAGCAGTATAGCATGGAAACCAATCTGACTCCAAAATCAAATATTTTCCACACAAAACTTGACATTTTTAGGACATTTCACATGCCACTTGCTTTATAAACAGTAGTAATAATAATTTGAAACCTCATTGCTATGGTTTTGTCTTATTTGTGAATATTAAAGAGAAAAGCAAAAAAATATTAGCAAGGTAACAGTCAAAGTGGAAACAACAATTTTACACTAAAGTTTAGCTCAAAATTCAATGTTTAGGGGCAATTTCAGGATTGATCTTTTACTACACCATAACTGGGTCCATGCATAGAGTGTCAAATGGTGAAAATAGTTATTGTACTGTATCTGTACTCAGTGTTTGATACAGTTTCATAGTACTTGCAAGTGGAAACGAAATGTTACGATGTTAATGACTCCAGAAAAGGTTAACTATTTCATAATTAATTTTTTTTTTTAGAAATAAATGTCTTCAACTTAATGAAGACATTGTATGTGACCATTTGAAGTGAAATGAGCTGTTGTTCAGAGGTTTTCATTAAGTTTGTGACACTTTATTTTCAATGCTGTTGACAATGTCACAAATTAGTGATGTAATTTTCTATGTATTTAGCTAAATCCATCCCAATAAGATACATAATACACAATATTAACATTTACTTTTGATCTAAAATATCTCCCACATTATTGGGCTAAATGATGAAATCTAATTATTGACACTCCAATAATGGATTTCTTTGAAATATGCATTTCAAGTAGACTACCTCAAGTGGTACACAGTTTCTGAGAATGAGCCATATATAAATTTTCATTGTGGCTGGACGATGGGGTGGGCGGGGTATTTCCTAACTATTTTCGACATATTAATTATTAGCTGAAAATCATATCCTGTACACAATAATATATCTTTAAAAATCAAAGAGGTGAATAGAAAGAAGAGCAACTTCTATTCAGTTAAAGACCATTTAAAAAAAGTAAAGCAAACACAAAAGAAGAGCAACTTCTATTCAGCTAAAGAATTTTCAAAAAAAATGAAAGCAAGAAAAAAAAGAATAAAAATCCACCCTTTTTTTTATTTACAAAATAAAAATGGATGATTAGTGAAACGTTGACCAAGGGGCGGACAAGGGGTGTCCGATTTGGGTGCACGGGTGAAAAGAGTAAGCACACAGCGGCATACTTGGCGAGATTGCACTTCTGATAAGGCCGGGGTGATATAAGCAGGGTGGAATGTGTGCGTGAAGGTGGTGGTGGTGGTGGTGGTGGTGGGGGGGGGGGGGGCTGAGGGGTGAACACGGTGCGATAGGAGACGTCAACAGCAACTGACCGCCTTCCTTCGTCCCTCTCGCGTACGCTTGAGCCATCATCACCTAACACTTCAAACTGAGTTTGGAAACAGTCACATCCAGCATGGCGTCCCTCTCCCTAACTTAAAGTGGCATTACCCGACGGTTTTATTGAAAACATATATAAATAAATATCGTTATTAATATTATCTACCTAGTTTAAAGTTGCATAGTCCGATGGTTTTGAGTTTCTGTCATTTTTCTGAGATAAATATATTAAAATGATTGTTATAATCTACCTTACTTTATCTTCAAGTACTGCTTATTTTAAACGGCCAGTTTTCTTTTTTAGATATTTGAAGTGCAAACATGTCAAAATAGTTTTGGCAAGCATGCTAAAACTCTGACATCATAGGACTTACCATTAACAGGTTCTATTAAATTGCCTCACTATTCCCGTATATTTAACAACAAATGCTTAATAAGTGCATCAGTATCTAAGTTAGATATGTCGAATTAATTCTAGATAATTGTTTTGGTTTTGAAAATGTGATGCTTCATCGGACTATGCAGCTTTAAAGTGGCGTAACCCGATGGGTTTGGGTTTCTGTGAGGTTTTATAAAATATTTATTATTATAATTATATACATCAATAAATATTGCTTTTAGTATTAGCTACCTTATTTAAGTAAATTTTATTATAAGTGGCTAACTCTGAAAATATTTAATTGTTTGTTTGGGGTTTTGTCCTAGCAACATCTAAGGTCATATCAGAATGGGTACCGACTCCTGACAGTTCACACTCAGGTTGACTTTATAGTGCTGCTCCACTAGAAGACTGGGCCACTGGCAGTGGCACCATGGCACCCACCCAGTCACATTATCCCGATACTGAGCAAACCGGTCATTGCCATATCCTATTAATGCCGAGCGCCAGTCTCGGTGGCTGCAAGTATCAGTTGTGTAAGTCAGTGGTTTGACTCGGCCAAGGTTCGAAACTACAACCCACTGTACAGGAAGCCAGCCAGCGCTCCGAACGAATACCGGTCTTGAAGATATTTAAGGTGAAAGCATGTACAGTTATACGATAGGCCTCAGCAGTAAAAGTTTGTTTTTATTTCAATTGATTTCATATTCCCTTTTTGTGCAGCAACAAATTTGAATAAATGTACCGGTACCTAAATTGGATATGCAGGATCAAATCTAGGTGAGTATTTTGGCTAAGCTCTCATCGGACGGTACATCTTTCATCCACAGAATAAAACTATGCAAATCACCCGTAGATAAGAGGCTATCACCGGAAGAGAAGTTACTCAGGGCTGAGAAAAAAGAAACATGAATAAAAGATTTGTTTAAAGAATTCTTTTTAAACAAAAAAAACACGACGAAAACATTGTGGAGGGGGGGAAAGAAAACAAACAAAATACGCATAGGAAATGTGTGTATACATCCTGTTTTCGCTTAACTGGATAGGTGGTTCAGTGGTACATTGTTCACTGCCAGTGCGGGAAATGATAGGTTCGATCCCCGACCGAGTTAAAGCAAAGACTTGCGAAACTGATAGATTATTTCACTATTCCACCTATAGCGTTGATCATCAGGAGGATGTGACTATGTTGGTTCCCTCAGAGTGAGGATAAAGTGACTGAGTGTGATGTTGCATTATGGTACTTGTAGAGCGGTATGCATGCGTACTGCTCCAAGTCGGTGCCCGTCCTGATATGGCCTCATATGTTACTGTGGGATATAACTTATGTCTTTGTGGAACTTCTAGTATATAGGTACCACTCATATATATGGAAACTGGGTTCAGCAATAGTTTTGCAAGTAAAGTTGAGTAAATGTTCAACAACAATCGTACAGATTGGATAAATTAATAGGGCACACGCTTCCCAAGTGGAAGGTCGTGGGTTCAATCCGTAGCTGAGGCGAGTGAACCACAGCAGCACTGTAATCGGTTGCTCAGCTGGGATATAACCCCTTGAGGAAGCCATACAGTGACCTCACCGCATGTTTGTGGTTAAATAAAAGTCAACTCAACTCAACATTGATGCAAATACTGACAGGAAGTGGTATTTTATCTCATGGAGTATATTGACTAGCACACATTAACTATAATCAACACCAGAAACAGATGGAGTGAAAGATCAATACCAAATTTGGTCAACAGGAACAATGTGCTTATGGGTTCTTAGTGTGCTGAAAGCTGCATAGTTTTGTGAATCCAATAAAATAACCATCAATGCAAATAAATCTAAAACTGTACTCTTCTCACATACAGCAATCACAGGAAGAAACCTACAATGTACACTAGGAAACCAAACACTGGAAAGTGTAAATCCCTACAAATACCTAGGCCTAGAACTAGATAGCCAGCTAAACTACAATCTGTGTGTAACAAAAATCATACAAAAAGTAAACCACAAACTATGGCTATTTGCTAAACTAAGAAACTATATGACACAAGATATGTCAATAAAAAATTTCAAAGGCATGGTACTGCCCTACTTTGACTATGGGGATGTAATTTACATGGGTGCTAAAAAAGAGCTACTAAAAAAATTGCAGATATTACAAAATAGGGCCCTAAAAATCTGCCTGAAAGTAGAGAAACTACACCCCACTTATGACCTACACAAAAGAACTAAAGTAAAGCTACTAGAAAACAGAAGAATAATCCACCTAAAAACATTAGCATATGGATATAGCCAAGACATTAAGTGTCTAACCCAACCACTAAGGGACATCAGAGCAAGCAAGGCACCACTACTAAGGCAGACCAGAAGCCGGATCAAAGCCCGTGAAAGGAGCACGCTGGAAATGGCTGCCAAGGCATGGAATGCCCAAATGGTGAAAGAAAGACAAATCCCTGACCTAAAAACATACAAAAAATATCTGTGCAAAATAAAAACTGGAAACCCCAACTGAACTGCACCACAAGGGGGCAGGTGATATGTCACGGCCCACCAACTGGACAGCCCAGGGCGGGACAACCGGAAATATAAAAGCCAGATAACATATCCAACAACAATATGAATCAAATCAAATTCAAACAAACATAACTCAACCATCTATTACATACAGGCCTATGGACATGTAAATAAAATAGTCTAGTATAGAATTAAGTAGAAAAAGTGGAAAACTCTTCCCAAGAAAACCCCAAAACACTAACATAGAACCTTAAGAAAACAACTAACATAGTAATAAGAATAGAACAAAATTACAATGCCAAGAGGGCCAAAAAAAACAACTAACATAGGCTACTAAACGTACCAACAGATCTATCTCCTACTGAAATGCAGACAATCAAATAACTTATCAGCAATTACTGCTTGGTAAGACAACACCAAAACTACAGCTGGCCAGCATTGAAAACAAGCCTGGGTACCCGGGCTTACATGCTATGGACAGTATAAATACAGCCTCAATTAAAAATTATAAAAAAAGAAAGGCATCACATTTTTTAAACCAAAAACACATACTAAAATTGGATTCTGCATATCTAACTTAGATAGTGTTACACTTGTTAAACATTAATTGCTTCATAGAAGGAATCCTAAGTCATCTTAACAAAGATTCTACTATGCATAGTAGAATCTTTGTTTAGTAGAATCTTTTATTTTAATAGAACCAGTCACTGTTAAGGTCTATCAGCTCCAGTCTTTTGATGTACACACAAAATTAATTTGATATGTTTTCACTTCAAATACATTTAGAGTTAATCCTTAAATATAAAAGTTATTTCAAATTAAAGTAAACTAGCATATTATAATCAACCTAATATTTGTTGTTGTTTTACTTTTTTTTTTAAGGAAAAAGAGGCAGAAATGCAAAACCATCGGACCATGCATTACCAAAATATTAGGGCTATAATAATGAAGGAGAGCTTCAGGCCGGAACAACAACACCAATCTGTGTAAACACGCCAGGTCGCAGCTTCAGTCTTTCCGTAAACACCAGTGGGCACTAATTCAGAAGAGACATATTCGCCTCACTTTCCCATCATGCACCCTGTCTAGCTAACTGTCCATACACACATACATACATACATACATACATACATACAACGCCCCCACAGCCAGATGGTCGGCGAACCCACAAAAGAGCCCAGTCACCCCCACACACGCCAACCAAGCAGTCTCAGAAAAGCCGCATTTATTCGCTAAATTTAATTCAATTTCCATATATAAATACCCGACTAGAGAGCTTTTGTGTTGATACATTGGCCCCAGAAAACTAACAAGTTGTCAGCGAAGGAATGCGACTTTAGGAGTGAGTTATTTGAGCCTCACCTGATTGTTCAGTGCGCTTCCTCTTAAAGAGGTTACAAATGTTAACTTTTGACATTTATTGCCCACCGCTGACCCACCGAGAAAGAAAGTTAAATTTCCAAACTAGATATATATATATATATAGATGATATGTCACGAACCCTATAAGAGTTCAGACAATACCAATTTCGATATGTGAGGCTGGTCATTATTGAAAAATAAAGATGCCCACCCCACTTGTGTTTGACTCATAGATAACACTTTTTTGTAGGTGCTACTTACATATTATAGTGACTTATCCTGTAACCGGTGGGATGGCCGCATTGATATTGATAAGAGTGCTGGCTGGTTTTCCATTCAGAAGGTAGGCGAGTCGAACCCCTACCAAGTCAAACCGACGACGAACAAAATTGATACTTGTCACTACATAGCTTGGTAATTAATAGGATAGGGCAAGGGTTGGTTTGTTTAGTATCAGGATACTGTGACTGAGTGGGATATCAATCGGAGCATGGTGCCAGTGGCACAATCACCCAGTAGGGCAACCCTATAAAGTCACCATGAGTTTTCACTATCACAAGTCGGTACTCGTCCTAATATGACCTCAGATGTTGCTAGAATACAACACCCCAACAAACTTATGTATCTTATGAGCTCACGTTCCCTGTCTGGGCATCGTTCTAAACAACCATGGACTATCGTTATGCACACACACGCTACACATAAGGACTCGCACGTGTCGCTAAATGTCCGCCAGGCATAAATCCTACAAATGGCCTGAATCCTAGCTTGGAGCAGGCACTGTTGATGAGTAACCAATGGGGCCGTTTTATTCTTTAGCAGCATTCAAATGAGCCGATCAATGGGATTCGTGACATGTTCTAGTTGGTTATGTTTTTTGTTGCTGTTGTGTGTATGTGGTGTTCCCCTCCCTACCTCCACCCTCTCCACCTCCACCCTCCCTACCTCCACCCTCTCCACCTCCACGTTCCCTACCTCCACCCTCCCCACCTCCACCCTCTCCACCTCCACCCTCCCTACCTCCACCCTTCCCACCTGTAACCGCCCCACCTCCACCCTCTCCAACTCCACTTTCCCTACCTCCACCCTCTCCACCTCCACACTCCCCACGTCCACCCTCTCCACCTCCACCCTCCCTACCTCCACCCTTCCCACCTGTACCCTTAGCACCTCCACCCTTCCCACCTCCACCCTCTCCACTTCCACCCTCTCCATCTCCACTTTTCCTACCTCCACCCTCTCCACCTCCACCTCCACCCTTCACCTCCACACTCCTCACCTCTACCTTCCCAACCTCCACCCTCTCCACCTCCCCCTCTCCACCTTCCCCACCTCCACCTTCCCTACCTCCATCTTCCCACCTCCACCGTCCCCACTTCTCCCTCTCCACTCCACCTTCTCTACCTCCACCTTCCCCCACCTCCACCTTCCCCAATTCCACCTTCCCCACCTTCACCATCCCCACCTCCACCTTCTCTACCTCCACCTTTCCCACCCCCACCTTTCCCCACTCCACCCTCTCTACCTCCTTCCACCTTCCCCGTCCCTCCTCCACCGTCCCCCACTTCCACCCTCTCCACCTCCATCATATCCCTCATCCCCACCTCCACCTTCCCATATCCACCTCACCGTCCCCACTCCACCCTCTCCACCTCCACCCTCTCCACCTCCACCCTCCCCACTCCACCTTCCCCACTCCCCCCTCCACCTCCACCGTCCCCACTTCCACCTCTCCACCTCCACCCTCTCCACCTCCACCCTCCCCACTCCACCTTCCCCACCTCCACCTCCACCGTCCCCACTTCCACCCTCTCCACCTCCACCCTCTCCACTCGCACCCTCCCCACCTCCACCCACCCCACCTCCACCTTCCCCAATCCACCTCCACCGTCCCCACTTCCACCCTCTCCACCTCCACCCTCTCTACCTCCACCTTCCCCACATCCACCCTCTCCACCTCCACACTCCCACTCCTCCACACTCCCCACTCCACCACTCCCCCTCCACACTCCCCACCTCCACACTCCCCACCTCCACCCTCCCCCTCCTCCACTTCCCCACCTCCACCGTCCCCACTTCCACCCTCTCCACCTCCACCCTCTCTACCTCCACCTTCCCCACATCCACCCTCTCCACCTCCACACTCCCCACCTCCACACTCCCCACCTCCACACTCCCCGCCTCCCCCCTCCCCGCTGCGGAAGTTCCCGCGTGTGGGTGTTTAGTGGGGGGCGGTGGGGGGGGTGGCAATTCCTGACACGACGAACATTCACATGCAGGGCACTTAAAAAGCACACCCCACAATAGGCGACGTGCTCTACCTTTAAGTGCTTTGCCAGGCACCATCCAGTGTAGAATACCTTGCCTCATCGTCAGTCTTCCGAGATACCGAGGCTGGTACCCAGCAGGCTACTAATTAATTCCCGTCTACGCTAGCTGGAAGCACATTGCATCAATCCACAAAACTGGTGCGGTATGCATGCCAAACACAGCAGTGGTAGCATACACACATATACTGGGGAGTGTGTATATATGTGTGTATGCTGACCCACCGAGAAAGAAAGTTAATTTCCCAAACTAGTTTCAACGATATATTATCAACCAATGTGCAATTTCTTCTTCTTTTCTACGGTGGTAACGCTAACAGATGTGTGGTCACTACAGTATCGATAATGGGGAACCCAGTGAGGTGTGTGAAGAGTTTAGGTTTTCTTTTGACTAAATCCCCAATTGTCGCCGAATGTAACAGCCCCCATATATATATATATATATATATATATATATATATACATATATATAAATGATATGTCACACACCCTATAAGAGTTCAGACAATACCAATTTCGATATCTAAGGTTGGTCATTATTTAAAAATAAAGATGCCCACCCTGCTTGTGTTTAACTCATAAATAACACTTTTTGTTATTGGGAGTGTGTATATGTTGAACAGTTGTGTAGCAGCACTGAGCTCTGCTGCCTGCACACAGGAATGGGTAGGATTTCGTGTAATCAAATTTGTCATAACCTTTGAAAGAATGAAGAGATTTACATGAAATAAAAACTATTAATGTTATGTTACTGAGACTTTGCTCTTTCCGACCATGCAATAAAATTGCATGTAGCATTAGTCTAGGATCTACACCGGAACCCCCTATTGCTATTGTTACTAATTAGGTGTGGCACTGTGTAGCTGGGGTGTCAGAGAATGGGAGAACTCTTGACCACACATACAGGAAGTGGTATTTTATCTAATGTAAAATATCTGCTAGGATAATTGTATTGCAATGTGCACTACAAACAAATACAATGCCAATCATCCTACTAAGTTTGGTCATCAGGAAGCATGTGGTTGTAGGTTCAGACCTTTAAAGTATAGATTGTATAGTGCTGGATACAGCTGGGAAGGGAACCAACCCCAACTTCCGGCATATAAACACACCGGGTCGCAGCTTCAGTCCTTCCTCACCAGACGGGATGGCTGAATAAGTTAGAGCGTCCATCTCCCATGTTGGTAGATTGTGGGGTCGTGGGTTGGAACCCTGGTCGAGTCAAACCAATGAGTTAAAAATTGATACTTGTCGCTTCTCCTAGCAAGGCACTCATGATTATTAGGATAGGGCAAGGACTGGTTGGCTCAGTGTCAGGATAATGTGACTGAGTGGGATATCAGGTCATGGTGCTGGCGGCATGGTATCCCAGTGGGGCATCACTATAAAGTCGCCATGAGTGCACACTGTCACAAGTCGGTACCCATCCTGATATGATCTTAGATGTTGCTAGGACGTAAAACAACAACAAACAAACAAACATACAATCAGTCCTTCCTCGAAGACTGCTGGGCAGTAACTCGAAATACCTGCATTGATAGGGGGAGCACCATCTAGTTCAGAAAATTCTTTACCCAGTTTACCACTAGTACTACTACTAAGCCCGTCCTGATATGCCCTTAGATGTTGCTAAGACGTAAAACAACAAACACACAAACTACTACTAAGCCACATCGCATCATGTTCTAATGGATAATGACAGTAATCACTCATGGTATGGGCATTATAGTGCTGCCCCGCTTAGATACAGTCCTGTTGGCACCGAAGTACGATATTCCACTAAGCCACATTATCCTGACATTGAGCACATTTGCTTCCCCACTTAGATACCGTGGTGCACCAGTCAGATATTGATATTGGCCGACCACATAATGCGTGACATGTGCAAAATAACGGGACACTTCCTTCAGGAAGCACCCTTATTGAGCTGTACCCGTATTCATAATGCACATATATATGCATAATGGGCATCAAATAATGTATGTCACTATAATATATGGGATTAAGCAATTGAACAAAAAAAAACGCCTAATAACTTTACATTGTGAAATGAACTCCTGTGCTTCTTTCTAACGGGAACATGTGTGATATTTTATGTGTGTAGGGTGGCAGGGGGGGGGGGGGAACTCCTTATTAATTTAAATTGTGAAATACACTCCTGTGCTTCTTGCTAACACTAACAAATTTATTATATTTTACGTGTGGGGGCTGGCAGGGGAGAAAATACATTGTGAAATAAAATCCTCTGCTTCTTTCTAACACAGGAACATTTGTGATATTGGATGTGTGTGTGGGGGCTGCCTTGTGACGGCGGGAGTGGGGAGGGGGGGTGGGTCTTTCCGGTGATGCGGATTCCGAGGGACACCAGTTTGCCAGGGACACTTCCATTCAAATGCATTCTTAATGTCTGTGAGCAAATCTTCATACGGAAGAAGTCAAATATCTCCCAAATTACACCATCTAGAAACAAATCACTTGGTACACATATAGAAAACATCTTTACCATAAAGACTCTATTAAATTTATATGGTTAGGGTTCTTGAATTCTATTAATTTTGAATAAAACTAATGTTTTGCACTGCGCATACCGTCAAACTCAAGGCATTGTCAATGGTCATGAGCAATGTTCATACAGAAAATACAGAAGAAGTCAAATATCTCTCAAATTACACCATCTAGAAACAAATCGTTTGGTACACACATATAGAAAACATCTTTACCAAAAACATTATATTAAATTTATAAGGTTAGTGACGATGCTGTTCGATTTTGATGCATGTGCAGAAGCGATGTGTCCCTCACAAACTGGTGTCCCTGGGAAACCGCAACACCGGAAACAGGAGGAAGGTGGCTGGGTCTATAACTTATAACAAGTAGAGTGTCCTTCCTGTCCACAGAAACGCGCTCATGAATTATGGGTCACGTGTCAGCGCTTTCATTATAGCACGGCGCCCCCTCACCTCCCTCCCCCACACACACCACCACCACCACCACACACGCCACCAGTCCCGTCTCGTGTCTAAGACCAATTACCTGCGTGCTTTACTCACGACAATGGCCCACCCTGCCGGTATGGGACAGGACGGAGACGTTAATAATTAAATCTGAAGGCGCCAGTGGTCTGTCTCAAGGTGGGGGCAGGCCGTGTAGTAAACACCTACCAAACAGACCTTTGGACAGTAAGTCTCATGCTCAGCCCATCAGAGGATAATTGATTCGAACCCCCATGGAGCTAATTGGATGATTTCCCACCGTTGCTAATTGGCTATGTGCCCGATACTCTCATTGTTCATGTTGTAAGGGAATTATATATGAGGCATGTCTTTCAAGCTCGGGGTTCCAAGGTTGGTGGCGGGGGGGGGGGGGTGATTGAGTTCTCCAGTAGGTTCAACTATTGCTGTTGTTGAAATAGATTAAAGGCAAGGGAAGGGTATGGAGAAGTAATGCAGGGAACAATAGTTTACTATACAAAGACAATAGCGCCCAACCCAATCGTATGAGCAAAGAACAAAATATCCAGTAGAATAGTAGGGTGGGTGGGTAGTAAAGTATGTGTGTCACCAGCTCACTGAGAAGTGAAGTTAGAAAGGCGAGCTATGGTCAGCGGTAAAGAAGGTGTGAAGTCCGCTGGCCAATTGGGTGGATGGAAGTTGAACTAGTCCATTCCCCCAAAGAAAGTTTGTTTTATTTAACGACGCCTCTGGAGCACATTGATTTTTATCATCGGCTATTGGACGTCAAACATACGGTCGTTCTGACATATTTCTTTAGAGGAAACCCGTTGCCGCTACTTAGGCTACTCTTTCCGATAAGCAGCAAGGGATCTTTTAGATGCACTTTCCCACAGACAGGAAAGTACACACCACGGCGTATGTATGATGAACCAGTTGTGGATCACTAGTTCCACTCAAAGAAGAGTTCATGGCACAGCGAGTGGGAGAGGAAATGTGTCATTCCCACTGAATCAAACGCAAGGCGGGCATTGCGATCCATTTCCTAATCGGGCACTTGGAAAAGCCATAAAAAAAGCTGCACCCCTCCGAGACAAACATACAAAATACAAAATACCTTTATCTTACGAGTTACATGTGGAGATTAATAGTATCTAGAGGAGCTTTACACTTATGACTATGAGCCGCGCCTATCTTCTATGAAATAACACGCCACTCCCGAGTTGCTCCCAGAGGTGCCTAAGCAAGTGCAGTGGTAAGGTGTGGGGGTGAAGGGTATAACTATAAGTTATAAGATGGGATTTATACATAAATTCCTTTTAATAATCTCGCTCTGAGTTTCTCCCAGAACTGCCTAAGAAAAGTCCTATTTGAAGGTGGGATGAAGGCAATAACTTGTAAGAAGGGATTTATTTATACATAGATTCCTCTCAATAATCTCCCTCAGAGTTACTCTCCGAGTTGCCTAAGCAAGTCCTAGGGGAGGGGAGGGTTAGGCTATAATTTAAAGTTGCGTAGTCCGATGGTTTTGAGTTTAAGAAAGTTTCTGAGATAAATACATTAGGTTGATGGTTATAATGTATCTTACTTTAGCTTGAACTTGAAGTAACTTTTATTTTAAGTGGCTTACTTTTTAGATATTTGAAGTGCAACCATGCAAAATTAATGTTGGCAAGCTTGACAAAACTCTGACACCATAGCATTCTGCAGTAACATGATCTATTCAATTGCCTCACTATTCCCTTCTGTGTGGCGACAAATGCTTGATAAGTGTATCTGTATCTAAGCTAGATATATAGAATCAAATTTAGAAAAGAAAATGTTGTTTTGACAATTTGATGATTTCATCGGACTATGCAGCATTAAGTACAACTTATAAGAAGAGATTTGCACATCGGGTTCGTCTAAGTAATCTCTGCATCTAACACAATTTTCAGTATTGTCTTTGCATACATCTAACCAACAAACGTATTCAAGCTTTGGTGCAGAAAGAAATGTTCTTTAAAAAGAAAAAAGAAATTGTTTTTAAAAGTTGAACATTGCTTATGTCAGGGTTTGAATACAACGTTGTGCATGCACTCCCCGATGTCATTATTATATCCAATTAAATGGCGTTGTCTGGCAATCAGCGGCCGTGACGTGGGAACCGGCGGGGAGATGATGACCAATTGAGAAGGGGCATATTTATGTGGGCTTTATATCTCAATGACAACCTAATGGGATTTGGTTTCGCTTGGATGTCATTGGGGTTTTACATCTTCGCAACACTTATGCCTCATTAGAATACCATGCACATCCCACCCATTCCGATTATCTAGACACTGAGTTTATCAGTCTTTGTTCTATCCTACAAGCCTCTATTTGCTCCCCGAGAGAGTGCCACTGGTAACTTGCAAAAGCCAGCAGCACTTCAACACTTTTGCAGGCAGCTTTCATGAAATGTATACCATCAAGAGAAACCTGAAGCTGAGAGACATTAAGATCGACTCATAGACGCAACTCTCACAGCAGAGAGCTAAATGGAGAGCGGCAGTCAAGTAATGAAAGCAGTCTTTGTCGCATCGTGACCGACAGCATGATGATGATGACTATGAAGGTATGGACACGTGTTAATTTGGTAAGTTTTCAGTATGACTCCACCAGGGATCGATCTCACGACCTTTCACATGAGAAGCCACCTCCCCGTACCTACTCAACCACCCCATATATTAGTACCTAATGGAAAGATATGCTTTGTTTGGTGCTTCCACCAAAATTGAGATTGTACGCCATATTTATTGATTTATTCATTAATATGACTTGTCAAATCAACAATAATAATAAAAACAAGAGGAGGACAGAAGAATTGGGTGAAGAATAGAAACACACGGGTACACATCCACACAGAAAAGAAAGAGGAGGAGGAAGGGGTGAACAATGAGGAGAAACGAAGAAGAGTTTAGTTAGTGGTGATTGCTTAATCCCAATAACGCCGTGTCGGAAGAAAAGGCCATAATCACAAGAAAACGAAGAAGAAAACGAAGAAGAAAACTAAGAAGAAAACGAGGAAGAAAACGAAGAAGAAGAAGAAGAAAACGAAGAAGAAACGAGAAGAAGAAAACGAAGAAGAAGAAGAAGAAGAAAACGAAGAAGAAGAAAACGAAGAAGAAGAAACGAAGAAGAAGAAGAAAACGAAGACGAAGAAAACGAAGAAGAAAACGACGAGGAGGTCTAAGCAAATATAGAAAGGGAAGGAGTAGTAGTGCTGGTGGGGGGAAGTAGAAGAAGAAGAAGAAGAAGAAGAAGAAAGCAAGAGGAGAAGAAGAAGTTAAAGGAGGCGGATAAGAAAGAGAAAGGGGGCATGAAGGAGGACGAGGAGGAGGACCAGGACGAGGAGGAAAGAGAGAAGACAATTGTAACATCAAGGATGATAATACAAAGAGGACACCGTTTCCGGATGGTTGTCGCGCCGCCTAGCGGGGGTATAGGGATGTACGGATGTACAGGGTGGTTAGCCCTGATCTCGTGAACCTATTAAAGGGACGCATCAATCAGGACCTCGTTACACGGACACGATGTCGCCATGTCCCGCCACGCATACCTCATCCCGACACCCTACACACACACCCTCACACACACACACTCACACACACCCACTGCGGCATTCCCTCTCCACCCCACCCCAAAGGCGTCTCACCACACCAAAAGCACCCCCACCACAACATCGGCGAACGCCAGGCTCAATTACACCCCGACCTCCAGTGATGGCCGCCACCCACACACCCAGAGTCACCTGGTTAGCACTCAATCACCGGCTAATGGGTCCTGATCGTCACACAAACAGCACAGTGCAGACGGGTACATGCATGCACACACCTCACACAACACATGGGTACATGGATGCACACACCTCACACTCACACAACACACGGGTACACACACCTCACATAACACATGGGTACATGTCCACACATACCTCACATAACACACCGGTACATGGATGCACACACCTCACACTCACACAACACACGGGTACACGTCCACACACACCTCACACAACACATGGGTATATGGATGCATGCACCTCACACTCACACAACACACGGGTACACGTCCACACACACCTCACATAACATACGGGTACACGTCCACACACACCTCACACAACACATGGGTAGATGGATGCACACACCTCACACTCACACACCACACAGATACACGTCCACACACACCTCACATAACACATGGGTACATGTCTACACATACCTCACATAACATACGGGTACATGTCCACACATACGACACATAACACATGGGTGCATGTCTACACATACCTCACATAACACATGGGTACACATCCACACATACCTCAAATAACACATGGGTACACGTCCACACACACCTCACATAACACATGGGTACATGTCTACACATACCTCACATAACACACGGGTACATGTCTACACATACCTCACCCAGTCACACAACATATGGGTACACCTCCACACACACCTCAGATAACACACACATACACGTCCACACACACCTCACATAACACATGGGTACATGTCTACACATACCTCACACAGTCACACAACACACGGATACATGGATGCACACACCTCACACTCACACACACGGGTACACGTCCACACACACCTCACATAACACACGGGTACATGTCTACACATACCTCACACAGTCACAGAACACATGGGTAGATGGATGCACACACCTCACACTCACATACCACACGGGTACACGTCCACACACACCTCACATAACACACGGGTACATGACTACACATACCTCACACAGTCACAGAACACACAGGTAGATGTATGCACACACCTCACACTCACATACCACATGGGTACATGTCCACACACACATCACATAACACATGGGTACATGTCTACACATACCTCACACAGTCACACAACACACCGGTACATGAATGCACACACCTCACACTCACACAACACAAGGGTACACGTCCACACACACCTCACATAACACATGTGACGTACTTTATGACGTTCTGATGTTTTAGCCGAGTTTTAGGTCTATATTATCGAAATTCTAAAGTTGTTTTTACATTAAACATTACGGGAAGGGTTCGAACGATATTCTATACTATGTCCTACCACGAATGTTAGTTTGGCTAAGAATAAACAAAGCCGTGAGCTCTTGGAAAAGTTGATTGGAACGTTCCTTGCATTCTTTACTATCCTCCAGTTTTCTATGGAGTAAACCGCTATGGTCGAATCTAACATTGGAATACTTTATATATATAATTAAGGGCCTTAAGCCTGACTAGGCCTTATGCTGCTACTTAGCCCATCTGCGGGGAGATTAAAATGGACATTAATATCATTAACGTACCGATCTTTCAGGCTGAAATAAGACAGTAACGTAGGCTGATTATCAGTGACAGTAGCAGAGACACTAGCGCCTCTGCTTAGTTCTGGATCCATTTAAACATATTAAATACACCGTTCGGCAAGGAGACTAGCCAGTTAGTTGAAACAATACAATACATGCTTTGTACTAAACATATTACGGGCGGAGGCAAACCTCCGTATTTAGGCGATACTCTGGCTAGCCGACTGTAGCCCGAGAAGTACACCGACAGACACGGACTACCTGCAGACGGGACGAGGGGCAGCAGCGGCCCGCGGCCGGCCCGAGAAATTCACATGGAAATAATTATATAAATTAACACGAAGGCTTGCCTTTGGCGGGGGGCGGATTAGCCCGACGGTTAAACATGTGTACATGTCTACACAAACCTCACACAGTCACACAATACACAGGTACATGGATGCACACACCTCACACACCCACACACCCAGAGTCACCTGGTTGGCACTCAATCACCGGCTAATGGGTCCTGATCGTCACACAAACAGCACAAAGCACAATGGTGCTAGGTTACACACATGTCACCTAGTCACAGAAGTAGCACACTGCACACTGGTACACTTCTACACATACCTCACTCACTCATACAAATACACACTACACAGAGATAACGTCTATACACACCCACTTACTCTGACACACACTACACACATCTACATACCACACTCACACAAACAACCACCACATGGTCACACGTCTACACACACCTCACTCACTCAGCCGAACACACATTGAAATTTACACACGTCCACATATCTACACACAAACAGACACTGCGGGCTAAGTGCAAGTATCGATGCAATAAATAAATCACCGCATCTATTGACCAATTTGTAAACGAAATACATTAGCTTGTGAGGGTGCGTGTTGTGGAGTTGTGGTGAAAAGACAATCTATCAGAAGTGAAATTAGTGAAAATATGTAGCGAAAATTCTCAGTGCAGAGAAACCTATCATGACAGAAGCTTGGGTGGGCTAGTGGGTTGGGGGTCGCAGTGGAAGCCTAATATTGTCAAAACGTTTCACACAAACGGTATATGCTCGCGGCAATGTCTATATGTATGAGTGTATATGTCTGCGGTAGGGATGGGTGAGGCGTGTGAGGTGGGTGGGGTGGGAAGGGCTGGGGGGGGGGGGGGGGGGGGGGGGGCGGAGGACAGGGTGTTTGGCGGTGGCTCTGTCTTGGGGCAAAGGTGAAGATGACACTATCTGCGATGGGCCTCTTAGTTCTGAACTGCCCACACCCCGGGGGCAGGTGGTTATAGGGGCGTCCAGATGGGGAGTGGACGGCAGGACGGTCGGGGTGCGTGTGTGCGTGGCGTGTGTGTGTGTGGTGGGTGTATGGTAGTGTGTGTGTGTGGGGGGGGCGGTCTTATAAGCCTCCACCTGGGCACTGGTGTTGGGTTTGGGGTAATGGAGTGGATGTAGGAGTAGTGAATAGTGCGGAGATGCGTATTTAAAGAGACTGGGGTGGGAGAAGTGTGTTGTCTGTGTGGGGTATGGGGTACCGGAGTGGGAGGAACCTTTCATATGAGAGAGGGCGCTCAGGGTTCTGGGGTGAAGGTCCTGGAATGGGCGGGAGGGAGAGGGTGGGTGCGGGAGAGAGGGCAGTGTGTGGGAGGCAGTGTGGGTAGGGGGGTGAGGGTGAGGGGGCAGTGTGGGTGAGTGTAGAGGGAGGGCAGTGTGTAGGTGGGTGTGCGAGGCAGTGTGGGTAGGTGGGTGAGGAGGAGAGGGCAGTGTGGGTGAGTGTGGAGGGAGGGCAGTGTGTAGGTGGGTGTGCGAGGCAGTGTGGGTAGGTGGGTGAGGAGGAGGGGGCAGTGTGGGTGAGTGTGGAGGGAGGGCAGTGTGGAGGGAGGGCAGTGTGTAGGTGGGTGTGCGAGGTAATGTGAGTATGTGGGTGAGGGTGAGAAGGCAGTGTAGGTGAGTGTGGAGGGAGGTTAGTGTGTAGGTGGGTGCGCGAGGCAGTGTGGGTAGGTGGGAGAGGGTGAGGAGGGCAGTGTGGGTGAGTGTGGAGGGAGGGCAGTGTGTAGGTGGGTGTGCGAGGTAATGTGAGTATGTGGGTGAGGGTGAGAAGGCAGTGTAGGTGAGTGTGGAGGGAGGTTAGTGTGTAGGTGGGTGCGTAAGGCAGTGTGGGTAGGTGGGAGAGGGTGAGAAGGCAGTGTGGGTGAGTGTGGAGGGAGGGCAGTGTGTAAGTGGGTGTGCGAGGTAATGTGAGTATGTGGGTGAGGGTGAGAAGGCAGTGTAGGTGAGTGTGGAGGGAGGGCAGTGTGTAGGTGGGTGCGCGAGGCAGTGTGGGTAGGTGGGTGAGGGTGAGGAGGCAGTGTGGGTGAGTGTGGAGGGAGGGCAGTGTGTAGGTGGGTGTGCGAGGCAGTGTGGGTAGGTGGGAGAGGATGAGGAGGCAGTTTGGGTGAGTGTAGAGGGAGGGCAGTGTGTAGGTGGGAGGGGGGGGTGATGGCAGTGTGGGTAGGTGGGTGAGGATGAGGGGGGCAGTGTGGATGAGTGTGGAGGGAGGCAGTGTGTAGGTGGGTGTGCGAGCAGTGTGGGTAGGTGGTTGAGGAGGAGAGGCAGTGTGGGTGAGTGTGCAGGAGGCAGTGTGTAGGTGGGTGTGCGAGGCAGTGCGGGTAGGTGGGTGAGGAGGAGGGGGCAGTGTGGGTTGAGTGTGGAGGGAGGGCAGTGTGGAGGGAGGGCAGTGTGTAGGTGGGTGTGCGAGGTAATGTGAGTATGTGGGTGAGGGTGAGAAGGCAGTGTAGGTGAGTGTGGAGGGAGGGTAGTGTGTAGGTGGGTGCGCGAGGCAGTGTGGGTAGGTGGGAGAGGGTGAGAAGGCAGTGTGGGTGAGTGTGGAGGGAGGGCAGTGTGTAAGTGGGTGTGCGAGGTAATGTGAGTATGTGGGTGAGGGTGAGAAGGCAGTGTAGGTGAGTGTGGAGGGAGGGCAGTGTGTAAGTGGGTGTGCGAGGTAATGTGAGTATGTGGGTGAGGGTGAGAAGGCAGTGTAGGTGAGTGTGGAGGGAGGGCAGTGTGTAGGTGGGTGCGCGAGGCAGTGTGGGTAGGTGGGTGAGGGTGAGGAGGCAGTGTGGGTGAGTGTGGAGGGAGGGCAGTGTGTAGGTGGGTGTGCGAGGCAGTGTGGGTAGGTGGGAGAGGATGAGGAGGCAGTTTGGGTGAGTGTAGAGGGAGGGCAGTGTGTAGGTGGGAGGGGGGGGGGGTGAGGCAGTGTGGGTAGGTGGGTGAGGATGAGGGGGCAGTGTGGATGAGTGTGGAGGGAGGGCAGTGTGTAGGTGGGTGTGCGAGGCAGTGTGGGTAGGTGGGTGAGGGTGAAGGGGCAGTGGTGTGGGTGAGTGTGGAGGACAGAAGTTTGGTGGGTGGGTGGACGGGATGGAATGGTCATTAATCTTGGACCAGTTAAGATCCAGCTGCTGGTCTTCAGCGTGCACCCAGCCCACACGCAACGTAGCCGCTGGTCACCAGCGGCCATCGAGCCCACCGTCGTACAAACCACACCTCGTGGCTTTCAGTAAAATAAAATAAAATAAAAACAAAACACGGCTAGTAAAAACAAACCTAAATCTGACGTGACTAGCTGATTGTTTGCTTATTTGTTGTTGTTTTACGTCCTAGCAACATCTAAGTTCATATCAGGACGGGCTAGCTGATTGTGTGTGACGTTGGGAGGCGGAGAGTGGGGACTCGTCACAATGCTGTTGCCATGGATTGAATTTGGAAGCGAGGCTCGGAGATTTGTTAGTGCAGTGGGATCGGATGGGGAGGGCCAGAAAGAACCAGGTGCATATATGTGGCTGGACAAGGTGGTCAGTGGCCTGGACACGGACCCACTACTGCCCAGGGTGGTCATTGTACACTGGGCGATACTGCCATGGTGGGGATATACCCCATTAAAGAGTGTTTCCCAGGGAACACTGAACAACACACATTACGCATACTTCCAGTTCTGTGGGTTTTGTAAGAGTCAGTCCCCCAAATTCAAAGTCACTCGCTGTCGAGCATGCATATTTGTGTATGTGAACATGGGTACATGTGCGCATGTGTACATATATGTATATATGTGTACACGCGGGTGTACATGTGCATAACGGTGTATATACGTGCATACATGTGTATACATGCATATACACATATGTATATATAGCACAGAACCTTTTCAGTCACATATAATGGCTTTCTTATTATTTCCTTTCTACCTATATGACCAAGAAATGAAAGGGTGGACAATCCGCTCGAAAATAAGAAAGTTCTTATCCATGGGTAATGCAGTTAAGAGGAATTTCTAATAGCAGAACTTCTAATAGCAGGAAATCAAGCGGAGAGCAGGTCACGTGCTGGTAGAACTTCCAAAGTACACTCATGACTTATATCTAAATAGAGCACGTAATGGAGGGAGACACAATGTGCAACTTTATGAACTGCTGGAAGAAAAATACCCAGTTTACATGACTCGATAATTTACTGGAGGTAGGAGAGAAAACGCAAGATAAACTTCACTGTTATATATATGGCCAGCTCCCAAATCTGGGGATTGGTTATATATATATATATAAATATATATATAACCAATCCGCAGTAATAATACATATATATATATGTATATATATATATATATATATATAATAGTAGTAAGAACAAATTCTCAGTGGCAAGTGAGTAGGACAGTGAGCAGGCGAGCGGTGGCGACACCGTCGGAGCTGCGGCATGAGTAGTAGATGAGCAGGTGAGGTTTAAGCACCCGATCAATGGTGTGTGGGTGCTAGGATAGTATAATATTCCATGTTATTATACTCATATAATTCTTATACAGCATGTATATATAATAGCGACCTAAGAGGAACAGTGGTACGCGGCTATATTGCACATATAGATGGTCTCAGGCAATTGTCTCAGGTAGCATGTTGCACTCATCCAGTCCGACTCACACAATCCTACCACATCTCTCTCCTCTCCCTATCTGTATTTGTATGTCTCTCTGTCACCCCACCCTATTTCTCTGTCTCCATCCCCTCTCTCCCTGTCTATCTCTACCCCCACCTCTGTCCCCGATCTCCCCACCCTCTTTCTCTGTCTCCATCCTCTCTCTCCCTGTCTATCTCTACCCCACCTCTGTCCCCTATCTCCCCACCCTCTTTCTCTGTCTCCATCCTCTCTCTCCCTGTCTATCTCTACCCCACCTCTGTCCCCTATCTCCCCACCCTCTTTCTCTGTCTCCATCCTCTCTCTCCCTGTCTATCTCTACCCCACCTCTGTCCCCTATCTCTCTCTCTCTTTCTCGCTCTGTCACTCTGTCAATCTGTCAGTGTCCCCACTTCTCACCTCTTCCTCGTCCCCCTTCCTCCCTACTCCCCCCCCCTTCCCCTCCCCCCTGTCTCTCTCTCTCTCTCTCTCTCTGCCCACACCTTCCCGGGATCCTTCTCGGCCCGAGGCAGCTCTTTCCGCAGCTATCAGAGCGTACAATGCACCTACTGCATCAGCGCCCCTTCAATCCCTTGTTGTCCACTCATGTCATTATCCAGAATTACAATTAAGTCTCTTCACACTTCAGCTGTTCTCATATCATGCATGGTTGATTTCTCCCTGCTTTTCCATTTCTCACAACGACACACCTTGCTCACATACACCACAATTATGTATCATTCCCGCGGACGCACACACATACCTGCCAACTATTACGATTTTGGCGGAATAATTAAGATTTTTTTATTCTCATTCCGCCCTACAAATTATAAACATATTATTCCGCTTTTTCAAAATCTTTAATAATGTGCCTAGAATGTCTCTGAAAATGCACCAGAATGCACCATTTTTTATGTATTTTTCAAATTTTTCCGGGGGGGGGCGGGCATGCCCCTGGACCCCCCTAGAACGCTTCCACGCCTCGCTTCGCTCGGATGGATTTCTATTATTAGGATTTTCGTTTAACAAAAGTTGGCAGGTATGCACACATTAAGTCATGGCAGATGCACCAAAATCACTTCCTTTATAGTTGACTTTTTTATGCGTCAAGTTCACACAGCTCTTATTTGGGGGCAAAGCTACCCATTGGCAAAAGAGCTTGGCCCTGCAGGAGATAAAATTGGAACATTTCTCAGAAGTTAGAGTTCCGCTCTTTTTGTACCATCGCAGTATAATTATTACATGTGCGGGTGAAGTGAGGTGAGCTGAGGTGAGGTGACTGTGACTGTGAGGTGATGAGAGTTGGTGTGAGGTGAGGTGATGTGAAGTGATGTGAGGGGAGAGGAAGTGAGGTGATGTGAGGGGAGGGGAGGGGAGGTGATGAGAGTTGGTGTGAGGTGAGGTGATGTGAGGGGAGGGGAGGGGAGGTGATGAGAGTTGGTGTGAGGTGAGGTGATGTGAGGTGACATGACGTGACGTGAGGTGGGGTGGGGTAAGGTGATGTGATGTGAGGTTCAATGAGATGATGTAAAGTGATGTGAGATGATGTGAGGTGATATGAGGTGAAGTGAGGTCAGGTGGCTTGGGCAGCAAGAACGGCTCATGGTACCCAAAATAGGTTAAATTCAAGGCTTTTCAATGCCTTGAAATGGGGCAATTAAACTTCAAGACTTTTCAAGACTTTTAAAGACTTTCCAGGCCCCATACGGACCAGGCTATCATCATTAGGCTACTGAAAGAATACTGCAGCAACACTTGAATAGTACAGTATATAAAAACAGAAAAGCAAAGGCAATATAGCAGCATTACAATCTTTTTTTAAGCCGTCCTGATATGATCATAATTCATAGATGATGCTAGGACGCAAAACCCAAACAAACAAACCTCTTTTTTAAAGAAGGAAAAATAATGCAACATTTAGGCAAACACTATAATAACAAAAACGTGTGACAGACAATGTGGCCAGCTCCCAAATCTGGGGATTGGTTATATATATATATATATATATATATATATATATATAGCCAATCCGCAGTAATAGTACATATATATATGTATGTATGTATTATTATAATTAAATGTATGTCCATCGAAGAGTCGAAATAAACACTTACAAATAATTGTGCAAATCATTTAAAAATATTATTTTATCTAAACATTTGACAAAACAAAGATAGCATTTCCCACCAGGTTAATTGGAGATGTACCAATACACTTTGTTATATTTTTATACTTTATTATGTGTCTCCATTATTTTATATGTGTGTGTGTTTGTTGGGGTTTTACATCCTAGCAGTGTGTGTGTGTGTTAGGAAATGACTAACAAATTGTACACTACGTGGACACCAGATAAGGTGTAGTTGTAAAGTAGATAGTTGCACAAAGCACCAGGTTTGTTGGGGGAAGAGTGCGTGGAGAAGGGTGTTGGGGGAGGGCATGCAGCGGGGAGGGGGACAGAGAAGAGGATGGGGGGGGGGGGGGGGAGGCAGGGGGGAGTCAGGGGAGCTCCCTGAGGGTGTATAGATGGTATCCACATACACAAAAAATAACCAGCATTAAACAGCCATAGGGCAGTGCGTATGGGCAACCAGCTGTGGCCTTATTCACCAACATAAGCAGCTCAGGGGAAGTCCAGGGCCACCAGCTGCTGTCCCACTTACCAACGTAAGCAGCCCTGGGGGAGGCCGGTGTCGCGGTTTCAGTTCTATACCAGTTTCAGTTCTCCACATCGCTTCTGCGCATGCGTCAAAATCGAACAGCATCGTCAAGGCATTGTCAATGGTCGTGAGCAATCTGCATACAGAAAAAGTGAAATATCTCTAAAACCACACCATGTAGAAACAAATCGCTTGGTACACATATAGAAAACATGTTTACCAAAAAGATTATATTAAATTAATATGGTTAGGGTTGTGGATTTCTATTAATTTTGAATAATGTTCTGCACTGCGCGTACGGGCAAACTCAAGGCATTGTCAATGGTCGTAAACAATCTTCATACAGAAAAAGTGAAATATCTCTAAAACCACACCACCTAGAAACAAATCGCTTGGTACACATATAGAAAACATGGTTACCAAAAAGATTATATTAAATTAATATGGTTAGGTTTCTGGATTTCTATTAATTTTGAATAAAGTTCTGCACTGCGCGTACAGGCAAACTCAAGGCATTGTCAATGGTCGTAAGCAATCTTCATACAGAAAAAGTGAACTATCTCTAAAACCACACCACCTAGAAACAAATCGCTTGGTATACATATAGAAAGCATGTTTACCGAAAAGATTATATTAAATTTATAAGGATAGTGACGCTGACACTATAGTGACAGTATGAGTGCAGCGATTTGCGGCGATCGGTGATGGTTTGAATCTGGCTCGATGTTGACACATGCGCAGACGATGCTGTTCGATTTTGATGCATGCTCAGAAGCGATGTGGAGAACTGAAACTGGTGGAGAACTGAAACCGCGACACCGGGCCACCGACGGCAGCGTCACTCACCGACAGAAGCAGTTAAGGGGCGGCCAAGGATCAGGTACCGAGCGCTCCCTCGCCAACATAAGCAGTTAGGGATGCACAAGCTAGGCTTTCACTAATCAGCTTAAATGGGCGTGTCAACCAACCACTGTTATTGTTTTTGTTGTTGTTATTGCCTGTTATACTCGAACGGATGGGGCTGCCCTCTATGGAAGATCTTCTGATCAAAAAGAATCTCCGGTGGACTGGACACCTCATGAGGATGTCATCAGACAGGCTACCAAAGCAGATCCTCTATTCTCAACTGTCTTCTGGTTACAGAAAGAGAGTGCACCCTCGTCTCCAGTTCAAGGATACCATCAAGAGAAACCTGAAGCTGAGAGACATTAAGACCGACTAATGGACATCACTCTCACAGCAGAGAACTAAATGGAGAGCGGCAGTCAAGAAATGAAAGCAGTCTTTGTCGCATCGCGACTGACAGCATGATGATGATGATGCCTGTTTTAGGGTATTTCATTGCAAGGGTTATATATATATATATATATATATATATATATATATATATATATATATCTATTCAATATATATATTATATATATATATAAATATATATATATGCTGTATAAGCACATATACGAGTATAATTATCCATAAACTGATTGCCCATGAACTGTCTTTTGTTGACACCAAATGACACTACACAACTAATGACCCTGAACTACTCAAGCGATTGGTCAGGCCTTCTGCCTCGCCTGGTGCTACACCTGGCCTATTCTTCTACCCGGGCTCTGTCTATATCAATAAATGACAAATGGAAATATATATATATATATATATATATATGAATAAAAAATGAAAATATCAGCCACATTTTTCTTTAACTTTTATTTATTAAACAAGGGAAATTTCAATCGTGGACAATCGGTCTTCCTTATTCCATTGCTCCTTGCTCTAACCCAGTAACGCCGAGCTTTAGTAGAAAGGTAGCAACAAGTATAAAATGTGTGAGTCTTTGATTTGAACCCACTCATGATCTCCCACACAGGAGCGAAGTGAACACTCAACTCATGTGGCCATCCCATCTGGTTATGGGATACTGGGCTTATTTCATATGGATCCCAGTAACACGAATGCTTGCCACTGCTGATAGAGGGAAGGCTGATGATAGGAAAAAAAATACCTACATGCAATCTCCTTGTTTATCGCTGTCCGGTTGTTGGAACTAAGTGATACATTATAGGACCACACAGTTAAGGCCTTAACGCTGCCACCTAGCGGAATATTGTGGCATTACGATATTTTAAAGTAAGCCGTGCAAACAGTAATGAGCCGACCTATCAGATATATTTAAGGCCCTGTCACATTATGGCATATGGTGGGAGCGTATTGAAAAGCTACGTAAAAGCTGCATGTGCCAGCCTATCATGACCTTTGGTGACCTCTCGGGTGGTTTTGAGCCTATGTGGAACCTATGAGGAGCGTACGAGGAGCGTATGAGGAGCGTATGAGGAGCGTATGAGAGCGTACTGTGACATTTTTTAACGGTTTTGATTGGCATATGGAACCTATGCGTAGTGTATGCATAGCGTATGCATAGCGTATGCATAGCGTATGCATAGCGTATGCATAGCGTATGAGTGTATGAGTAGCGTATGAGTCAAGATCGATGTCGAGACCTATGGCATACGCTTGGAATATGCTGTGCATACGCTGTGCATACGCTAGGAGTACGCTCCCATAGGTAACTCGTAGGTTATGCGTATGCTACATACGCTAGAGATACGCTGGTGACGCAAGTTGAGCGTATGCATAACCGGCGCACCCCTAGCATACGAAGAGCGTACGAGGAGCGTACACCGGCGTATGAGTAGCGTATGAACCATACGCTCCCATAGGTCGAGATTTTTTTAGCATGCACAACAAAATTTGGACGGACAGACAGGAGAAAGCGTATGGCGGCGTACAATGGCACATGACAGCCTATGCGTAGCGTATGCGTAGCGTATGGCGGTGTATGGTGGCGTATGCCGACATATATGACGTAACGCGCCTACGCCACCATACGCTCCTGCAAAAAACCCTAATGTGACAGCCCCTTTACTTACGGCACGAGCGTGCCCAAAATGAGGCCCATTCAGTTTGCGCCCCCCGCACCCCCCACTCCCTTTTGTTGTTATCGGGTAACTGAATCTTGCATGACACACCCCTCTTCTTCCTACCTCAGTCCTCCCAGTTCTGGTAGCCGAATTGGTAGAGCGCAGGCTTCCCGTGTGGAAGGCCGGGAGTGAAAAACCTAGCCGAGTCAAACAAAAGACTTACAAAATTGATACATGGCACTACCGAGCCTGGCGCTCAGCATTACTAGGATACGGCAAGGACTGGCTAGCTCAGTATCAGGATAATGTGACTGAGTGGGAAATTGGGTCATGGCGGCAGTGGCCTATTTCCCAGTGGGGCAGCACTATAAAGCCACCATGAGTGTCCACTGTCAAAAGTCAGTACCTGTCCTGATATGACCATGTATGACAATATGTCATATATGACCTGATATGACCAAAGTCAGTGCCCATCCTGATAGGACCATAGTGAGCAAAGATGTTTTGTTTTGTTTGTTTGTTGTTTTACGTCCTAGCAACATCTAAGGTCATATCATGATGGGTACCGACTTGCGACAGTGCGCACTCATGGCAACTTTATAGTGCTGCCCCACTGAGAAACCAGGCCGCCAGCACCATAACCTGATATCCCACTCAGTCACATTATCCTGACATTGAGCCAACCAGTCCTTGTCCTATCCTAATAATGCCGAGCACCAGAATAGGAAGCGACAAGTATTAAGTTTTAAGTCATTGGTTTGACTCGACCCGGATTCGAACCCATATAACTCATGGGTTCGGATCTCCCAATCTCCCAAAACAGGAGACGGACGCTCTACTCATTCGGCCACCCCTTCTGGTGAGCCAAGATGTAAAACCCCAACAAACATATCCCACCTCAGTCCTCCGGCTCACTCAACCCCACCCCTACCCCCACCCACACACCACACCGCACCCCTAAACCAAACCATCGACGTATTCAAAGCACGGTGTATTAACAATCGCTCTAACAGTAGGGGGCCACTGGATCTATTGTGGTGTTATTGGAAATGCAAGAAGTGTGGTTGTACTTTTTTGTTGCTGCCTTTCCATAGAAGCGCAGCTCCTTCTGTGCTGCACATCGTTGCCTAATGGCTATATATACATGGGCGGCGTTGACACATACCCCCGAGTAGGGTCACACCTACCACCCACCACAGCGTCCGGCAACCCAGCAACCCTGAGCATATTTACACCTTTGCCGTGTAAGTACATAGGAGCGTGCCTGCCAATAAACTCTCTTTACTCGCAATGGTGAGTCCACAAACAATTCGCTCATCTTTGCTTTAATTTGCACTAAAATAAAATGGTGTGACAAATGGAGGTCATACCTACATAATCCTTGGAGTAGATGGATGTATGCAAAATTAGTGTCTTAATTATATGAATATATATCATTTATATATATATTTTGTATATATATATTTATATATACTTAATATATATAATATATTTATATATATAATTTTTATTTATATATACGTGATTTGTTAATACCTTCATTTCTCATACCAGTGATGTGGATGTATGCAAAATAAGTGTCTTAATTATATATATATATATATATATATATATATATATATATATAGAATATATATATTGGATATATATATATTTATATATATATATATTTATATAAACATTTATAAATATATATATATTGATATATATATATATTTGTATATATATTGATATATATATATTTAATATATATATAATATAAATATATATATATAATTATTTATATATACTTGATTGTTAATACCTTCATTTCTCATCCCAGTGATGTGGATCTAAAAAAAGCCATAATTCTTCATATTGTTGGTGAGGGTGAATCCTGTTTGTTTAATATGTCACCTGCATCTAATCTCTACGATACATCACGTGGCTCATTCTGTGTGCCTTTTTAGACCTATTTACATGTTAAGGCACTCGGGGATGGCAGGGGGGATGTGGGAGAAGGGATGGAGAAGACTTGGAGGGACAAAGTAAGGAGAGGACTATTTGGGGAATTTCATAGCTTCTGCATTCTGTCCTATGTCAAATATACACGTAATAAACTTATATGGAGCCGGCGTTAATACGGGTGTTTCGAGTTCCGCTGGTCCCTTTGGATGTAGCTGTGACACAACACACCAGGTCGCAGCATCAGTTTACATGCTGGTATTGGGGTTGGTGTCATTCTATTCTTCATATTCTTCACAACATGCCTTATACCATATAGGTCCCAATAGAAGCACACTACCCAATAGAATCACCCCCCCCCCCATTTCAAGATTGAAAGCATGCACACATTTATGATCATATTCAGACTGAATGCACATAAAATAAGATATCCCACTTTATTTCAGAGGCATGACAAAAACAAATAAAAATTTACGATCATATTCAAACTGAATGCACACAAAATAAGACAATCCCACTTTATTTCAGAGGCACGACAAAAACAAATCCATGAAATTCTTTAACTATGAATAGACATGCATCCATGCGTCTGCACTCGCGCAGCGCGCGTCATGTGGGACATATATGGTAGAACATTAAAGCTGCATAGTCGATGAAGCATCAAATTTTCAAAACCAAAATGCTGATATAGATTTGACTCTACATATCTAACTTAGATATTGATGCACATATTAAGCATGTATTGCCACATAGAAGGGAACACTGAGACAATTTGATAGAACCTGTTACTGTTGAAGCCTATGGTATCAGAGTTTTGGCGTGCTTGTCAAAACTAAGTTTACATGATTGAATTTCAAATATCTCAAAACTTATCCCTTTAAATTAAAAGTTACTTCAACCTGAAATAAGGTAGATTAATAATGATTAATTTAATATATTTATCTCAGAAAAATTACCAAAACGCAAAACTATCGGACCATGCAACTTTAAGCTCACTTTGCACCTATATCCATATAACTGGTGATGACCAACCTTGGAAAGATTCTTGCCATGCATTTCTTTCTAATGTGTATTGCAGTTACATTATCATAGCAAATGTTCTACATGACATAAAATACAGCTTTATGTATGTGTATTCACCACCTCCCATACATTCCAACCTGTAAGTGTAAGCTGCAGGACCATAGCTAGGAGGGGAGGGGTGAAGTTGCCACCCATGCCCGCTCCCCCCAAAAAATCCCACATCAACCTCATGTTAAGTTTAAACACAAATAATTTACCGTTTATTCATATTGAAGTTTTAAGTATCAAACTTCCCTGAAATGGCTGGAAATGGCTGGAAATGGCATCTCAGAGCCTATAGACCAAATAGTTTCCTGGGGCGGGGTGTGTATACCCCCAGACCCCGCTAGTGCCTCGTGCCTTTGACACTCATTCATTCCAGGAATTTATCTGAAAACCCAAACAAATATACCGAGCTACGGCCCTAAGCTGCAGCTGCGATCTGGTTGCTGGGTTTTGATTGATTGATCGGTGGTTGCTTTACGCCATGTCGGAAGCATTGGCCATATTCACGGCGAAAAATGTTTGTTTTTTGCTCAAACCATCGCTTTTACATGTAAAAGCAGACAATCAATTATGTGCCAATAGACTCTCATTAAATTAGAAAGCTCACAATCATATATTTGTGGTCAAGGGAAACAAATTCCCATAGAAAAGGAAAAGTTTTATTAATAATTGATAGAATTTATTTAGTAAACTATATGAGTTGCTGGGTCCCAGTTTCAGTCCTCCCTGAGGGACGAGCGGAACTCGGAAGCTCTGTATGTGACTGTGCTTTATCTGGCTATAAGGCACGAAATGGCACTCCCAGCGCCATCAAAAAGGCCATGAAAGTTGCATAATCCGATGATTTGGAGTTCCTGACATACTTGATTCAAATAAATAGATGAGATTTATATTTATAATCTACATTACTTTAGTTTGAAACAATAATTATTTCAAAGGATTAACTTTGGAGATATGTGAATTGAAACCAGGCCAAATTAATTTTGGTGTGCACATCAAAATGCAAGACATGGGTTTTGTTTACCCGTTTTTTTTTAATAGCTTAACAGCCTAGCAAAGGACCACACAAAAGTGTGATAAATATTCAATAAGTGCATCAATAACCAAGTTGGCTATAGAGGATCGCTTCCAGGTCAGTTTTCTTTTCTTGAAAATGTCATGCCTTCATCAGATTATGCAATTTTAAAGCAAACACCTGGAGTTAGCTGGAGAGAACTTGGTCAAAGCGCGGCGAGATCCAAGGAGGGTGAACCGGAACCGGAACTAGAGATCAAAGCGGACATGTAAAGCAGGTCCCTTATGTGCACACACAACAGCCATACCTGGGGTATACAGGTATAGCTTCTACAAACACGCGTGCAATGCTCACACAACGTCATTCTGGTAGAAGCCCTGCGGCATCTCTCTGTGTATCGCGCACTTACCGCTTTGTAAACCAGTCACGTGCTTAGCTGTGCGGCCCGCGCAGGAATGTATTTATGTGCTAATGAGTAAACCCAGGCTTGATCATATCCTGCTTCTTTGCTCGGCGACACCATCCATATATAATTTTATTTTATTTATGTATATATTTATACATACTTATATATTTAAATATTTATATATACATATTTATATATTACATTTTTAAAATATATTATTTATATTTATACATATTTATATACAATTATGTATATTTATACATATATATTTATATAAATGTATATATCTATTTAAAAATATATTATATATATATTTATATATATATATATATATATATATACATATGCTGAGCTCCTTACAGTGTTTGTGTGTGCCAGATAGGATGGCAGAATGTGTAGGGCGTCAGACGAGATGACAGACCCTAGATGTTGCTAGGACGTAAATCCCCAGTCACAAACTTTTGAAAGTGGTCACTCTCTTACTCAGCGCTCGCTACTATCACGATCTGACCAGGGATGAATTGGTTCATTACCACCAATCCCATAACCAGTTGATTTTGCAACCAGTGACTGGGAAATATGTCTAAGTGGAATATCCGGTCACAGAGTGTGTGGCAGGATAGCACAGTGAGGCAGCGCCATAAAGCTCCTATGAGTGTGCACTGTCACACGACGGGCTATACGCGTTCTGATATGACGACCTCATATGTTGCTAGGAAGCAAAACCCCAATCACAGACTTCTTAAACAGGTCACATTCAGTCTCTCGTTAACCTCCCCGCCCCCCCCCCCCCCACACGCAACAAAAACCAAACATTTTTTTTTTAACACCCACAAAAATACACCCACTTTCACTTATATTCATTCTTCTACACACACACATTTACCATTCAGGAGATGTGTGGAATTCCACAGATTTGGTTTCCCTCCTTCTCACTTCCTGCGGAGATAGTACTCCATTTGACGCAGTGGACATGAGTGTTCCGGCATGCATATCCTCTATAGACTAATCTCATATTGGCAAAGTGTGGTTCTGTAAGTTTACCATGGAGTCGGTCGAGGGCTGGGCCCTGAGTGGATCCCAGAGATAGCTATCATGTGATCTCCTTCGCCACATCATAACAACCTTTTGGGGGTTCCTTTTGTTTAGTATGATATGCTTTACTCCGACAAATAAAAATAACTCTGGTTCCATCGTGATACTTGTCAGGTGACTAATGTACATGTCTGTCCGTCGCTGTAATTCTCGAAGATTTATACTGCCTGTCATGGATAAGTCTGAATAGACTTGTTTCACCATTAGACAGTTTGTCGATAGAAAGCCTGAGTCTACACTTTTACCTACCCAAGGGATTTTTAACCTCCCACACCACATAGACATGATATGAGAGCAACTGGCCTTTGATGTCGCTGTAAGTTATACACAGCAGGGGAAATCCAAATTGGCAGAGGTGGGGGCACGGGGAATAACAGCTTAAATGGGTGCGATTTTGATATGGGCACCAGTGCTATTAAATGTGACATTCAGGGATATTAAGCTAGCATTGCCTTATATGGGATTTGAGGCCCAATGGGCTTTGGATGGGTATGGATTGAGGTGTAGCCCAATTTCATATTCATTATAGAAGCCCGAGGGACACTAATCCGATATTAATACAATAAAGTGCTTATTAAATTACTTTAACTTTTACACTTGAGCTATTTTGAGTAGCAAACAAACTGAAATTTTGATACATTTCTTAAAGTTCCATAGTCCGATGTTTCCCACATTTCTTTTAGATAAATATATTAGGTTGCTAATTTATAATCTACTTTACATTTATGAAGTAACCTTTCATATAAACGGCCAACTTTTGAAGATATTTGAAGTGAAAACTTGCAAAGTTAATGTTGATATGCACATACAAATTCCGACACCATAGTTGTTTGTTTTTGTTAGCAGTAATAGGTTCTATAAAACTGACTATGTAACAACAAATGTCTAATAAGTTTGTTTGTTGTTGCTTTACGTCCTAGCAACATCTACGGTCATATCAGGACGGGTACCGACTTGTGACAGTGTGCACTCATGGCAACTTTATAGTGCTGTCCCACTGGGAAACCAGGCCATGAGCACCACGACCTGGTATCCCACTCAGTCACATTATCCTGACACTGTGCACACCAAACCTTGCCATGTCCTAACACTGCTGAGCGCCTGGCTAGGAAGCAACAAGTAACAATTTTTAACTCATTGGTTTGACTCGACCAGGGTTCGAACCCACAAACCCACGATCTACCAGCACGGGAGAAGCACGCTCTAACTCAGTCGGCCATCCCGTCTGGTGTGTCTAATAAGTTCACCAGTATCTAAGTTGGATATGTAGAATCAAATCTAGCTGTAAGGGTTTTGGTTTAGAAAATGTCATGCTTTTATCATGCTATGGAGCTTTAACACACATAAAGAAGGATACAAAATGACGATATCAGACTGGTCAGTCCAATATCAGTGTTGTTACGGATGGCAGGTCACCAGATATTGCAATGAATATCACAGCAGAGAAACTGTATTATGAACACTATTTGGGCACTTAATAATTTAACAATAAGTGTTATTGAATGTATGCAGTGCTACGCGCAATTTATAGTGTATTAGTCTAATAATAATAAAATATTTATTTCCACATGATCATTGTACATACAAATTGATATTTATATCAGTAATGTTGGACATGAAAAGGGAGAAAGCAGAAGTACAATAGGCATACTTATGAGGCGCTTTCTTTCCCCAGTTAAAAATAACACACATACATTAATAATACTAAAAGAAAGAAAGAAAGAAAGAATGAAAGAAAGAAAGAAAGAAAGAAAGAGGGAAAAAAAGAGAGAAAAAAAGGAAGAAATAAAGAAAGAAAGAAAGAAAGAAAGAAAGAAAGAAAGAAAAAGGTATATCAACATTACCTTTAATACTGTAAATGACATTTCATTGTTTATGTACTAGACTACTAATAGTACTATGTATTTTCACTCTGGTAAAGCTTCACAATTTTCCTTTTTCTTTAGCAACAGTCTATAAGTATAACGGCGAATTTGTAAACGCCAGTTTTAAATCAGGTGCTGACTAATTACAGTTGCTCTTTTTAATTTGAAACCTAATATTGTTGAGTAGAAATTAAACCCAGTGTGAATATATAATTAAAAACACCATTCTGCTACACATTCGTACTGCGTATAGGCATATTACTGTGCAAGTACAGAAACGTGCTTCTTAGAGCAAATATATCACATTTGCCAAGCGCTCTTCTGATTTTCCCTTTGCTAATAAAAAAAAAAAAGTTGTTAAAAATGTTAATTTTGTTTTTAAGTACTGTTATTGTTAACGCGTTGGAAAGCCTCCGCAAACAACCCGCCATGAAAGGACAATGTGAAAAGGACTGAAAGGGCGTCTGTGCGCAGCGCGGACTAATACCAAACAGCGGATCATGCGCGTACAGGTACTACTTTGTCGGCCTTCAGTGGGCGCTGAATCGGTGTTTATAGTTTGAACTTTGCCTCACTGGTCCTCCGAACAAAAGGCTAAAAGTCGCGACGACCGTGGATTGTTTTAAGTGCTCACGGGTGTGTAGCTGCGTACACAGTCCCGCCCGCTCCCTGCCGGCTAATCCCCGCCGGGGATCTTGCCGGCACGCGGGGCGGGGGCGCCCGGCAACACTCCACGGCCACGGCACCATTGACTCCCGGAACAAGCGAGCTGTTTGTCTCTTTAGTCTTACTACAACAGTCGCTCTCTTGACTTGAGAGAGAATTCCGCGTCTGGGCTGCAGGCCTATATAACTTTGCAGCTTAATAGTGCACCAGGACACCAAGTAAACATTAGAGTTTGTTTGTTTGTTTGTTGGGGCGTTATGTCCTAGCAACATCTAAGGTCATATCAGAACAGACACCGACTTGTGACAGTGTGCACTCATGGCGACTTTATAGTGCTGCCCCACTGGAAGATTGGACTGCTGGCACCATGAGCCGATATCCCACTCAGTCACGTTATCCTGATACTGACCAAACCAGTCCATACCCTATGCTAAATAGTATTAATGCCTAGTGCATAGCTAGGTATTGACAAGATTAACATTTGTAAGTCATTAGTTTGGTCATTTGGGGGTTCAAATCCACGTCGTCCGACATGGGAAGCCAGCCAGCTGTCTTTGCCGATCCACCCATTTCGTCCAGTGCATGCTGTGTAGAAAAATGTTTCATAGAGGATTTCCATGATTAAACTCCACTCACTACGCAACATGCTTAGTAATAAAGGGTCTTATAGAGGATTTCCACCACGCTCTGATGGCAGCAACAAGAACTAACGTGAAGCATGCTCCGTGGAAAGGGCCCTTATCCTTTTTACAGAAGAGTTGCACCACGAATCTTTTCTCTGATGGCAGTGGCAATAACTATCATTGTAGTTGTACCAGCTCACTATACAGTATTTTCCATGGAAAGGAGTCTTATACTATAGATGATTTCCACCAGCAACCTTCCCTCTGGCAATTACAAGAACTAATAATGTAATATTGTATGTACCAGCTCACTGGGCAAAAAGTCTACTATGTTGCCTCTTTCTTGTCTCATTGCTCCCAAACACACTATGATGAAATAACAGTGCTGAAATGAGGGTACACCCGTGACTTAGAATACTAAAGTTTATTTGTCACAATATGTCATCCTTTCTTTCTTTTTGGGGGGTTCAATATGTGACACACTCATGGCTCCTTTTTGTTTTGTTGCTGTTGTATATACTCTATTTTACTAATTGCATGTGTTCTTTGATGCCAATAGACCCCGTCGGTTAACCTCGTGACAGCAGAATTTGGAACCATTCTAGTCGGTTCGTTTCCCTGGCTGCCTATGATTTCACATCCTATATCTCCATAAAGAATGCTTGGAAAAATAATAAAATGCTTGATTATATTCAGATATTCACATCGCAACATGCATCAAGCTCTTATCCTTGTAAAATATATATAAAAAAGAGAACTATATTGTATTTTTCTTCTGGGTTTCACCGCCGCTCTCTTCACATGTATTAAACATTAAACCCCACCAGTTAGTGATATCTATCGGCAGAATCTGGAACCACTCTAGTCGGGTACTTTCCAATTCTAACTGGCAGGGTCTATTGTATATGTTCTTTGATGCTAATTGCATATGTTCTTTTATGCTAACTGCATGCACTGACGTTAATATCGCATGAAGCCATCAGTGATAATTACCTTTCACCGTACTGTGTTGCAGGCATTTCGGGGCCTGACTTCTTTCACAGTGCAGCGTCGTTCCGGATGCTGCGGCACGTGTGCGCTGAGCAGGTCGAGCAATTTGATTGGTTCGTGTTCGCGGTGGACGACTCCTACATAAAGGCACGGGAGTTGCTCGCTCTACTCTCCACACTCAACAAGGACGAGCAGGTGAGTTTGGCACAGCTACAGACTCTCACATTGGACACAACTACAGATTCCCACAGAGCTCTTTCGTTGTTGTTGTTGTTGTTGTTGTTGTTACATTAGCTGAGAGGTTTTAATCGCGGTCTTCCCCATTCAACTGTTCCTTGCCAATGTCAAACACCAAGCTAGGTTGATTGATTGATTGATTGGTGGTTGTTTTATGCCGTGTCGGCAGCATAGGCCATATTCACGGTGAGAAATGTTTGTTTTTTGTTCAAACCATCGCTTTTACATATAAAAGCAGACAATCAATTAAAGGCCAATAGACACTCATTAAATTAGAAAGCTCACAATCATATATTTGTGGTCAAGGGAAACAAATTCCCATAGAAAAATAAAAGTCTTATTAATAATTGATAGAATCTATTTAGTAAACTATATGAGGTGGTACAGTCCAGCTGCCCTCAAAAAGGCTAAAATGTTTTCTTGTTTTACCTTAGTAAAAAGGTCATGCATACTGTCTGCAGTGTAGAACTGTTGGCGCAGGGCCAAAAAATCGACGCAACTTAGTAAAATGTGTTTGAGTGTCAGCGGGGACTGACACCCAATACATTCAGGGGGAGGTTCCCCCTTGAGCAGAAAAGCATGTGTAAGCCACGAGTGGCCAATACGTCAGCGGCTAAGGACCACTTGGTCCCGCCGACCTCCCGCATGAGTCTGTGGTGGCTTTCCCACAGATGGTTCAATTTCTTTAAGTTAGTGTTAAGCTAGGTAGTAATAAGCATAAACCTTTAGGTCAGTGGTTTGACTCTGCCATGGTTCAAACCTTGGATCCCTGTAAAACAGTACGCGGGCGCTCAACTCATTTGGTCATCCCATATGGTAAGGCCTGGTTTTAATTGGGTTTAAAAGAAAATGTTAATAAATAAAATTTCGCATTGCGATCCCTTATCCACCCATAATAATCAATCTCTTTGCACATGCATATCAAGTTCAGAGGCACTGTAATCTCTCCCTCTAACAACGCCACGTATTATATATGTGCTCCTCCCTCCCCCTATCTCTCTTGTCAACCTAAAAGAAAACTAATTTTTCTTTAACGCTTAACAAAAAAAAACTTTCTATTAAACTAAATAAAAACACAGGGAATGGACAATTTTTGTATTCATCAGAAAATGTAGTAAAAACCAGAAAATCAGCACTACGGTATTGATCAGATGTTGTCTAGCGGAATACAATATGCTACACCAGGAGACCAGGTTGTCGGCACCATGACCCGATTACCCACTCAGTTACATTATCCTAAGACTGAGATAACCAGTCATTGTCCTTTCCTAGTAATGCTACGTGCCAGGCTAGGTAGCGACAAGTATCAATTTTGTAAGTCATTGGTTTGAATTGACCCAGAATCGAAATCGCGACCTTCCGCATGGGAAGCCTGCGCTCTACCGATTCGGCCACCGCCCCCCGGTCTCTCTCTCTCTCTCTCTCTCGCTCTATTATGTATGTATATATGTATATGTGTTCCCTTATCGAATATGAGCGCATGTATTCTACAGGCCAATACAATTGTCTGGATGTACATATTGATGAGATCTCTTCTGCCATGTTTATCTCACTCTCAGTATTACCTGGGCCACCCGTCGCTGGGGGAGACAGAGCTGGGAGTGAAGGCTGCCGATGGCAAATACTTCTGTCTGGGAGGACCTGGGGTCATCCTCAGTCGACCAGCACTGCTAGGTTTGTTGCTTTCACTATTTACATAACACTACTATAGCAGTGAAATCTACACTCACCAAATCTTCATTGTTGACGGCGAACGAATGCGTGATTTTAATGCATAATGAGAATATGGTATTCTTCACAATTGATGTTTCATTTGAAATCTATTAAAGCTTAACGATTGGAGGTTTTGAATTAAAGAAAGGGTTAATTGTAGCCGGTTTTACAAATGTGTATCATAGTTGCAGGCCATTCAACTAGAAGTTTAGCATGCATGCATTTCTGTTGATGCAAGAAAGTGACGTGCTTTATACTGTTTGTTGTATATTTTACTTATGTATATACATATATTATATATATATCAAATATAATATATGTACTCTATATTAGAATTACATGAATATAAGCACAATATTGGCCTCCAGTTCCTCCACTCTCTTCCCCCACTCTACAATGGATTTTATTATATTTTACAAGGGGCTAGTCCCCAAATCTGCCATGACAGCTTTAACTTATGTACTTGCAAGGGTGACCACCTGAGAATACAATGTGCCATAGACACACCGATATGGACTTAGAGCGTATCAAGTGAGGATGAATATGCACATACACACTGATCTACCACCACAGGTATCTGCCCCCACATCAGTGAGTGTGAGCGGAAGTCAAAACAGGCTCCGGCGGATGTGGAACTCGGACGCTGCGTCCACGCCATTCTCGGCCTCCAGTGCAGGAGATCGTCACGGGTAAGTCTACAACTTGCAAACTCACAAATATGGATCTCTGGGACATGTGTATATCTTTAAGGCAATGTAAATCCCACTAATTATTCCCACATGCATGCCATTATTAACACCAGTGAAGCGTGACAGAACAGTTAGTTGGCTTCTGGACTGCTGCAATGCTAGCAGACTCCCCATCATTGGCTGGCTAATAATTGCCAGGTAGGGTTTGAAGCTGCCGATTTTATATCCAATCGTCGGTCTCAAAAGCAGCATGTAATAGACACCTATAAGCATCCCCATATATGCAATAATATATATATATATGTAAAGTGATATCAGCATTATTGCCCATCACAATGGTGAGTGTCAAATTGGCCACATACCACCTCAATCTATGAATAGGCTATTCCACTTACTTGTCTCCTTCCACTCCATACACTCACACATTAATATATATATATATATTATATATATATATATGGGTCAGGATCACGAAAAGAGGCCAATTGGTGGAAGTTGTCGGCGTCGAGCATGGATGTCAGTGTCGATCGGTATAATTATAGTTTAGCATTGACAGAGATGTTGGAAAGTCCTTAAATTTATACTGAATGTATAGGTCGAGAAAATACAACAACCTTATTTGTTTCTAGGATAATTTAATATAAAACAAAGAAATGCATGAGACTTTAAGAATTGCGACACCGACATCTATTAAAGTTGTCGGCGTCGATCATTGGAAGTCGGCGTCGATCGGTATAATTATAGTTTACCATTGACAGAGATGTTGGAAAGTCCTTAAATTTATATTGAATGTATAGGTCGAGAAAATACAACAACCTTTCTAGGATAATTTAATATGAAACAAAGAAATGCACTACTCTTTTAAGAATTGCAATGCCGACATCTTCACTTGACCACCGATTGGCCCGTTTTCGTGAGGCTGACTCATATATATATATATATATATATATATATATATATTGCTTTGTTTGTTGGGTAATAGAGGAGTGCAGTGGCGTGTGAAAGAATAGCCTGTGGCCCTAGCGGATACAACTTAGAGTACAAGGGAAAGAGGCCTGGGCAGTAAGAGATCGACTTGAAATAAAATGGTTATCTTAATTTGTAATTATTGAAATAGCTTTGCGATAGATGTGAACCCGAGCAGAGGTGGTTAAACATACACAATGATACCGTGTTGTTGCTTCTCTGGCAATACGATATTGAAAACAAGGAGTGCTTTTCATGTGACTTGATATGAACACAGCGTAAATTATCGGACACTCCCCTGTTAGTAACTGCATTACTGGTTGAGGTTCTTACACGACATGAACTTGGAATGATGCCAGCAAGGAAATGACATAATTGCATGAAATCACACCCCTTTGATCACATGTACATAAATGTTGGCAAACATTTGTGCAGGTGTATTATCAAACAAGGATGTAGATATAGTCTAGTCTTGGGCATGGGCATACAATACTTTTAACAGTAGAGAGATCTACAAGCGCAATACATGCAGTGCATTGTTCGTTGGTGTTCGATGTTGGCAATACATCAATATGAAGTTTTATTCAGATGAACATGTTCATGATAACCTTCTTAAGAGGCCTTTAAAGCTGCATAGTCCGATGAAAACATCAAATTTCCAAAACCAAAATAATTATCTAGATTTGATCCTATATATCTCACTTAGATATTGGTGCACTTATTAAGCATTTGTCCCCACTTAGAAGGGAATACCCACTCAATTTAATAGCACCTATTAGGGTTACTTCAAAGTTACCTAATTTAATAGAACCTAATATGAATAAGCTATGCTTAGGACCGACCCCCGATATTTCTCGATATAACTACAGCAAAGTATTTTATGATTGCGCATGTATTTTGTTACTCCACTCGCGGTGTTCGATTTGAAATTCTAGCAACTCGGTCTCAGGTGATCCTAGTCGCAGAATAAACTATTAATATTTCATTTGTGCATCCATGTTTATACCAAATTGTTCTTTATTTCTTTTAATTTTGAATAAAATGAAAGTTTTGAACTGCGCATATCGGCAAATTCTATAGCAGCAGGCATTTGTTTTGATATATTATTAACGAATCGCTGACCCCGAATGTAGCGAGGGACCAGTGTAGTTGTTCCGTGACTTGGCTTGTGCTACTCTGCGGAGGGACATCATTAAGGCGTTAGGCCAATCGCTGTCATCCACCCTGTTTGCTGCGTAGTTGTGAGTTTACAAATGGCAGCGCCCATATCGGCTATTTCCGTTTCCGTTTGCTGGATTTTGGTGATTTCATATATGAGTAGGAGTATTGTTTATGTATATATTGTTTATGTATTTGTATATATATCTACATGCGTTAGTCATTAGCCTCCCCGTGGGTGGGTCGGTATTAGGGTTACTTCAGAAACCTTTGGTGCTTTTGGCATGTTTGCCCAAATTAATTTAGCATGTTTGCATTTCAAATATATCAAAAGTTAGCCATTTAAAATAAAAGTTACTTTAAACTAAAGTATGGTAGACTATAATGATTACCCTCATATATTTATCTTATAAAATGACAGAAACTTAAAATCATAGGACTATGCAGCTTTAACTAAAGGCATTTTCCTCTTTCCAACACCGATAGTAGATTAAATGTATTGAACAACTCTGAAACATGACCAATGTTGTTCTGACATAGCAGGTGTCCTATCATGGGAGATAGTCAACTGAGATCGTCAAATGCAGTTTGTACATTGAAACATTGTTTTCACATGGCAGGGACTCACTGATGACAGGGATCTCAAAAGATATTATATGTTGACAAATATTTACTTGGAACATTTAGCATAAAAGTATGGTCTGCTTTATAACATTAGTTGACAGTTGGCGCCACAGTTACCATATCGGACAGTCCCACCCCTCCGCCCCGTCCTTGTTATAGCCAAACTTACTCCACTTAAATACACCAGCCCTTTGTAGTCAAAGGGGGGGGGGGCGATCAACTGGCAATTATGACTGCCTTCCCAGTTCCATTCAATGCCAATTTTTAAAGCTGCATAGTCTTGTGAAAACATCAAATTTTCAAAACCAAAACAGTGATCTAGATTTGATTATACATATCTAACTTAGATACTAGATCACTTATATATCAAGCCTTTGTCACCACATAGAACGGAACACCGAGCCAATTTAACAGAACATGTTACTGCAGAAGCTTATGGAGTCAGAGTTTTGGCGTGCTTGCCAACATTTATTGTGAGTGTTTGCACTTTGAATAGCTCAAAAGTTAGCCATTTAAAATAAAAGTTACTTCAAACTAAAGTAAGATAGATTATAAGGATGAACCTAATACAGTTATCTCAGAAAACCACAGGCACTCAAAATCATCGTAGTATGCAACTGTAATATGGGAATGAGTGGTGTAGTGATCTGACAATGAGTGACGTTGTTACTAAACTTGTTTTATGTTACCTATTTGTATCTATATAAATGCATATCACAATGGCGTATATAATACCACGGAATTACCAACTTCATAATGCTGCAACATTAGTAAGGTTGCTTTGATAGGGTTTTCCCTACATTGCTCATTGATCTCTAAGTCTAACGCCGTGTGTGTACACGAGCAGCTGCTACTGTCACTGGGATAATGCTACCACCACATTCCCGTGCGGAAGGTCAGGAGTTCGAGTCCAAGCCGAGTTAAACCAATGACTTACAAAATTGATACTTCTCAGGTGGTGGGGAAGTGAGAGGGGGAGAAGGAGAGAGCGGGAGAGGGGGGTATGGGTAGAAGGGGGGGGGGGGGGTAAGGAGAGGGGCGGACGGAGAGAGGGAGAATGTGGGGTAGGGAGAGTGAGAGGGGGGAGAGTGGGGTGCTGCTGTATTTGGGAGACTTTATTTGATTTTCTTAGCAGCAGACGAGATTTAATGAAAAGTCAAACCGACATCACGCTACTGGCGGGAAATAGTCTACCATAATTGTGTTATCTTTCAGTACCGGAAGTGGTTTCACAATTCGTATGGTCTGAATGCCTTCCGGCTCGTGGAGGAGTTTCTGGGAGCAGACAGCGCCATCTCTCTGCACCCGCTGAAAACACAGTGGCTCATGGATTCTATACACCGGCACGTCTCTCACCAGGCCATCAGTCGGCTCTCTCAGGTATTATTAACCATGCCTAGTCGGCATTCTCAATCACCAGTCGGCATTCTCAATCACTAGTCGGCATTCTCAATCACTAGTCGACATTCTCAACTAATCACTAGTCGGCATTCTAAAACACTAGTTGGTATTCTCAATCACTAGTCGGCATTTTCAACCAATCACTAGTTAGCATTCTCAACCAATCACTAGTTGGCATTCTCAATCACTAGTTGGCATTCTCAACCAATCACTAGTTGGCATTCTCAATCACTAGTCAACATTCTCAACCAATCACTAGTCAGCATTCTCAATCACTAGTTGGCATTTTCAACCAATCACTAGTTGGCATTTTCAATCACTAGTCAACATTCTCAACCAATCACTAGTCGGCATTCTCAATCACTAGTCGGAATTCTCAACCAATCACTTTTCGGCATTCTCAATCACTAGTCAACATTTTTAATCACTACTCGGCATTCTCAAACAATCACTACTGCATTCTGAATCACCAGCCGACATTCTCAACCAATCACTAGTTGGCATTCTCAAGTACTACCTATCGGCTCCGCTTTTTCCGGTACAGGGAGCCTACGCTCATAGCTAACCACACTCATCCAAACTTAGTCTATTCTACGAGTTTCCTTGTGTAGAACAGTTTATTCATGGAATAAATATGAGTGTTTAAAAAGAAAAAGATGATAGAACCGACGACCCCTCCCCAAAGACTAACCGTAAAATAGCCACTCGGCACAAATAAACTAGTTCAATGAACTGCCACTATAGAGCTTAAGGGCTATATACTAAGAGTAAGAGGGAGGCTGTTCACGTGAAGGCAATGGCCGATTGGGGTTTATGACCTAGCAAGATCTGAGGTCGTATCAGGACGGTGACAGTGTTGACTTATGGCGACTGTCAGCCACAGTGAAATATTGTGCCTACTGGGAACATATTACGTCACCAACACATACAACCACACTAGCCTGATTCAGAACCACCCAGTATTTGCCTTATCCTGGTAATACTTAGTACAATACAAGATAGCGACAAGTACACACTTTTATAAGGCAGTTGAGTGACTGCGTTGGCGATCGAACTCGCGACTTTCCGCACGTGGGAAATGAAGCGTCCGATGATGGGAACGCCAATTTCGAACACCATAAAGAGGCATTTCCTTTTAATTTAGATTTTTATTTTTTAATTAAGTTTGAATGTAGTATGGTGGAGTTGGTCTTTGACCTTTGAATGTTGTAGGGTGGAGTTGGTTAGTTGGAGTTTTACGTCCTGGCAACATCTAAGGTCATATCAGGACTGTAGGGTGGAGTTGGTCGACATACACCTAGCGGGTGATCTTCATGGTTGAGAGGACAAATTCACTGTGACGAGGAAGTTTCTTGCAATACTTTTCATATTCAACTAAGTGAAACTTTAGGTCATGTGTCCAATGGTTGTCACATTCTTTGTTAGAGACATGATGTCTCTGTGGAAATGCATAACAGGGATACATACACCCATAGTAAACCGATGAGATTCATGGGTTTTGTTTTTATTTGGTGGGTTTTTTTCTCTTTCTTTTTAAATTCATACATGTGCATACGCACCCAGTTATTTATGTGTCCGAGGTTTGGAAATCTGCTTTCTTTTCTACCTATGCCCCGAAGCCCTGATAATTAACAGCTATCGGGCAGACCCCACGTCGTTATAATGGTGCTGTGACAGGTAATTTGCCTCTGGTATTATACATAAATATTCTGTTTCCTTAAAAAAGGTCTTATCAAAGACTGCCACCCCCACCCGTAGCCCTTTCACTGAAACTGTTCTTTTTTGTTATATATATATATAATATATATATATATATATATGTTGTTGTTCTTTAATCTACAATGAAAAATGTCTGTATATTCTCTACAGAGGCTGTTGGGACTTCGAAGTAGAGAAAACACACTAGCTGTCACTGTCATGGCACACAACAGCTCCCGTGCTTTGGAGACCAACATTGAGGATCTAGTTCCGGTTCCGCTGACGATCGTGACGTCAGACTACAAGGAAATGAATGCCGGGACATGTTCTCCGATTACCAACATGACCACGGCTGACATTTTAGAGCTATCAGAGGTAAGACCTCGTGGGAGGTTGGGTTGTGTTTTTGTGTGTGTTTTTTTTTTTGGGGGGGGGGGACATTTTTGTTTTTTTTCAGAAGCATTTACTTGTTCTTCCTTAATTCTGGAAAGAATTAAAGTTGAAACTGTTAGTGCCACACAGAAATTATTAAATACACACGATTTTTAATTGCTCTGCAAAACATATTTACATAAATAATGTTGGAACCTGCTTAAAGATCAGCTCATTTTCTATGTATCTTAATGAAAGATCACACTTACAAAGGAATATTTTAGCTTGAACCAAGTAAATCAGGATTGGTCTGCTCATCACCTTTAAACTATAACACCCCATGGCTATTAGCAGTAGTTCTGTGATGTTACACGTGTAAGGGAAGGGTGGACTTACATAAGTTTTAAGGCATACTCAAAAACCTTCAAATATATTTTAACTGATTCAGAGCTGTACTAGGGTTTGCAGTAATTTCCACTTCTGCAATATGTCCTAATCTTCTAACTGAGGACAGTCATTAGGGCTGAATGACATAAATAACCACAGCTTTTTTTCTTGAAGATGTATCTTGCCTATCATGGATAAGTCTGAATAGACTTGTTTTCACCATTAGACAGTTTGTCGATAGAAAGCCCGAGCCTACACTTTTACTGACCCAAGGGATTTTTAACATCCCACACCACATAGACATGTTATGAGAGCAACTGGGCTTTGATGACACTGTAAGTTATGCACAGTGGTGGAAATCCAAATTGGTAGAGGTGGGGACACAGAGAATCGAACCACTGACCTTCACAATAGGAGTCCAACCTAGAAAAAAGTCAGACACTCTAACCACTCCGCCACAGAGACAGCTTGACCGTAGAGACCCTAAGACCGTGGTTTGACCCTAAAAACACTCCTGGAGAATAGGTGTTTTCAAGCATACAAATTATGACTAGTTATATTTGGTCATAATAATTGTGAATAAGTATTGTTCTTTTGGTCGTGTTACAGGCCTTTTCAGATAATGCGTAGTTCCAACCAAATGCCTAACATATTTAAATAAACATTCTTTTACTTTCCCTTACACTCTTCATTATTTTGATAAAGTTGCATACTCCAATAAAATCATACAATTTTCGAAAGCAAAACACTTATTTAAATTTGAACCTACATAAATGATTTAACTTAGATACTGGTGCACTTCTTAAAGCTGCATGGTCCGATGACAACATTAAATTTTCAAAACAAAAACAATTATCTAGATTTGATTCTACATATTTAACTTAGATACTGGTGCACTTATTAAACATTTGATGTCACATATAAGTGAATATTGAGGCAATTGAATAGAACCTGTTACTGCAGAAGCGTATGGTGTTAGAGTTTTGGCAAGCTTGCCAAAATTAATTTAGCATGTTTGCACTTCAAATATCTCAAAAGTTTGCCATTTAAAATAAAAGTTAGTTCAAACTAAACTGAGGTAGATTATAATGATCAACCTAATATGCTTATCTCAGAAAATTAGAGAAACTTAAAACCATCGGACTATGCAACTTTAAGTATTTGCTGCGACATAAAAGAATTTATTAGAACATGTTACTGCTGAAGCCTATGGGGTCAGAATGTTGACAAGTATATAAAAATTAATGTTGTCAAGCATACACTTAAAATATCTCGTAAGTTACTCATTGTAAATCAAAATTACTTCAAACTAAAATAAGGTAGATTATAACGATCCACCTAAATATAGTATTTATATCAAATGACAGACACTCAAAAACATCTGACTCTGGAACTTGTAAATAGAACCAGCTATCTGTACTTCTGAAATAACAAACTTAACAACAGTTCGTCTTCTCCTATCTCCCCACAGGCGATTCGAGTGTCAAACGCCAGTTTCTTTTACGGCGACAACGTGCGGTGCCGCCACCTGGTGGACGGTCATTACCAACGGGGATTACCAGGTGGCGCCACTAGGTACGTGACTAAGATGTCATGTCACAACATTACGGATCCGTCAAAGAGACTGCTAGCCAAGGCCTACCTGCGGGCGCCACACCAGGAGCTCGTCCTGAGGCGCAGGAGGCAGCGGGAGTTGCAGTCGAAGCTGATCGTCTTCCTCCACGCCTACTTCGGGGACCCCAAACTGATGGCGTTCCTCATAATGTGGAAGAACGTGTTGCGTTACGGCCACTCAGCCGACAACCTCCTCGTGCTCTTCTTAGTGTACAGCCCGCAAAGACACGAGCACTCCTCTCTCGACATGGAGTTTGCAATTTCAGATCTGGACCGGTGGAAGCGGGACCACCGGCTGAACTTGGTGACGTACCAATTTAATAACTCGGTTAGTGTCACCGGCATGCACCAGATGGCGCTGGCGGCGCTGGACAATAAGTTCAAGGACGCCGTGGTGCTATTAGCGCAGCCTCAGTTGAACTTTGACAGGGTGTTTTTGCAAAAATGCCGGTTTTTTGTACGGCCTGGGAAGCACATGTACCGGCCGTACGGTGAACAGAGCGTTATATACCGACACTGGGAGAACCGGGGACCAGCCCGCGACTCGGTCACAGAGACGCTGTGGAGTGTAGACTCGGGACCAGTGTGCATACACACTCTGGACTTGGAGCGCAGGAAAAAACAAACAAAGTCGGGCAGGACTAAGAGTAAGAGGAGGCCCCTCAAGGTAATTAACTCCTTCGACAGAAACCTCCGACTGGACAGTTTGTGATATACATGACGTCAATTCTATCAGGTGAAAGTTCATACTGAACAATTGGTGCTGTGAATAAAATATAGGCCTATATTTAAATTGGTGTTCTATTTAAAATGGTAGAAAGCTGGTAATGCCACTGATGTTCTCGTCGTTATATTTTTGTACAGTGTGCATGTTTCTCATACACAGTAATGATTGTAATACATACTGCATACATATTTATTGGTAATATTATTTTATCCGAACAATAAACTATTCACACATTGAAGGATTTGGAATCATTGTTATTTCTTTTAGCTGTCTATCCCAACCACGTTTTTCTATATATTACATATTTTTACTTGTACATGTTCACTTTAATTATAGACTAATAACTACATTGCGATGTGTGATTACATATTAATACGGTATGTTGTTACTGTATCAGGTACCTGAAATTTGTGTATCACTTACATAAATGAGTCATTTCACTCCAAGCAGCTCAAACAAAATGGTACATAGTTTGTCAGAATTTGCGGCATGTGTTTTTTTGGTGTTTAAATATATAGTATTTAGTACAACAAAATTTGGGCTGGAAAATTTACAATTTGATTATTTAGTTAGATAAATGTGTACTGTAACTGACTATATAACTGAGTTTAGATATTGTTATGAGGTGAAAACCCCAATAAATAACAACAAACGTGCCGAAGTGGCCGTTAAAATTCAGCATGGTAGGACTTTTGTTGGGTTTCTTTACGTTAAATTACTTTTGATTTAATCCTTACTAGAATAGTTCCTTTTTTTTTTAAATTAAAAAATGCTGTGTTTGACTCAAAATTGACCCAGCGATGGCTGGAAAAACAAGTTGTGTGTTTACCCCGGGTTATTTTTCTTACTTCCGAATTTACGGACTGCCGATTAACTGATCCGTACCTATAGCATTTTTGTTTAATATTTCAGCTATACAATCAACATCATCTGAGTTTTTAAAATGATGACGTAGTTATATCATCAAATAATCATTCAGCTTTGTTTTCGGAAAGTAACCACCTAGCCAGCCATGTGTGTGCGTGTTACACACACAATAATAACAAATAATAAAACCCATCTGTTTCACCATCTCCAAGTGTTAGCCGATGCGCGAAAAGGAAGAAAGCAAGGCGGGGGTGGTGAAGAGGCGCTTTATTGAAACACCTCAGACATGGAAAACAAACAAACTATATACAAGGAAACAATGCGGTGAGAGTAAGAAGAGGAAAAGCTCATAGGGAGCGAGAAAATAAGCTTACGACTAATGAGCTCCAGGGGAGCTTTCAGTGTTCATGGCGAGGGGCGCCGAAGAGCCCTCCACTGGCATGTAGGGAGAGTTGGGTGGGTGGCTGGAGAAAAAGGAGCTGTGCAGGGAGGACGGCTGGAAGGCGAGTGACTGAGGGAGGCCGGCGGGCGGCCTTATAAGGGAAGGAGCGGGGAGGCGAGAAAGCGGGGAAGGTGAGAAAGCCGGCGGGGCAGGGAGAGAGGAGGCGAGGTGGGAGAAAGCTGAGGGAGGGATGACAGGGAAGGTGAGAAAGCCGGGCGGCGGCAGGAGAGGCGGGGGGAGGGTCTCTTCCTTCCCTCGCATCAAACGCAAGGCGAGCATTACGACCAATCCTACAATATTTGTAAGAGGCGCATTCTATGCTGATTGTTTTTTTATGTCATGTTAAACTGACTGATATTAAAAATACAAAAACTCTATCCATTCGACAAATAAAGTTATAGATAAATTTCGCTGTCAAAGCATGTGCCTGCTCTAATTTCTATAATATCGATGTAAGAGCGGGTGTTTATATATTTAGTAATAGTAGGCCTATAGCTGAAGCTTAAGCCAAATAAGGCAGACCATTAAACGACCTATTAAACAGTGTTAAACATCCGAATGGTGTTGATTATGCATTATCTATGGCGGCAGGCTTATCCAGTATACTGCTTGGTGGCCCACCTCGCCAGTTCAATATAATTTTTAGTATTATAGCTATTTGTTCAAATACATATAAATTCCAGGTTCTACTATTCAAAATTGTTCAAACTGAATCCCTTCATCACCATAATATAAAAGAGTCCCAAACTCCATGTTGGACAATAATTGTTTATATGTTATATAAAATAATATCGTCATAGTACTGTTTGTTTTTCTATTATTTATATCCACAAAATCTGTACACATCGATGCGCAGTCACAATAACATTCAATTTAAGGTTGCATAATCCGATGGTTTTGAGTTTCTGTCATTTTCTGAGATAAATATATTTAGTTGATCATTATAACCTACCTTACTTTAGTTTGAAGTAGCTTTTATTTTAAATGGCTAACTTTTGAGATATTTGAAGCGCAACCATGCAAAATTAATTTTGGTAAGAAAACCAAAACGCTGACTCCATAGTCTATTCACCCTATTCACACCGCGGCCATGTTGAAACCAGACCGAGGACACTTACGCGTCGGCGAGGCGCCGCTGTATGTAAAGTGATGTGAATACTTTTTTGTCGACCAAAACCTCTTGAAATCACTCAAATTTGAGGGTATTCATTTTTGAAAGTAACATATTCATATTTCGATACCTGTTTTCTATCTATTGGCAAATTTTCGCGAAGATTGGGTGACCCTTGCATGATGATTTTTCCCATTCTTTAACTACAATGTGACTGTCAACTTCAAGTCTGCATAGTTATAGTGGTATCACGTAATACAGCACTGTCAGCATAGTTATCTGTGCAACACAGTTGAACAACTAGTCTTAGTAATTACAAATTAATAAAAGCTTTAAAACGGTTAAAATATATTT
>CM059188.1:44910777-44930995 GCA_030323885.1 Branchipolynoe longqiensis
TGTGTACTGAGTACAGAACACTAAGCCTGATGAGTCATATGTTGAAGATGATCCTGAAAATAATTTTACTGAGAAACAGACAGAAAATTGAAGAACAAATCAGTAACGTACAAAGTGGGTTTATATCTGGAAGAGGTACACGTGAAGGGATTTTCAATATGAGAATGATTTGTGAACGTTATTGTGAAGTGAACCAGGATGTTTATGCCTGCTTTATTGACTATGAGAAGGCCTTCGACCGAGTCAATCATGAACTGTTAATCAAATGTTTACAAGATATTGGTGTCAATGGCAAAGACATTAAACTAATTGTGAACTTATACTGGACACAACGTGCATTTATAAAAATGGAGCAGGGCCTATCGGATGAAGTTATGATTAAACGAGGAGTTCGACATGGTGACAATAGACATGGTGACAATACACACGTATTGTCACCATGTCTATTTAACCTGTACACAGAGATGATTTTCAGACACATTGAAGATTGCAAGGGAGTGACAATAGGTGGCATGAATGTCAACAATCTTAGATATGCCGATGACAGTGTAATACTAGCAGACAGTGAGAAAAACCTACAAGATATAGTGAATAGAATCAATAAAGCTGGAATACTATTCAACATGAAGATGAATGCCAGGAAGACCAAAACAATGGTTATAAGTAAAAAGACAGATAAACCAAATGTCAATATAACCATAGATGGCACAAACATAGAACAAGTATCCGAATTCATATATCTCGGACAAAAGATTACAAATGATGGGAGATGTGAGGAAGAAATTAAAAGAAGGATAACAATAGCCCGAACAACATTCTCCAAAATGTATAGAGTGTTAACATCAAGTAAGATATTAATACAAACAAGGAAGCGTATTCTTCAGTGTTATGTGTGGTCTACTCTAATGTATGGGGCAGAGACATGGACAATCTCTAAGAAAATGTACAAACGTTTAGCAGCATTTGAGATGTGGACTTATCGAAGGATGATGAAAATATCATGGACAAAGAAGATCACCAACAAAGAAGTTCTCAGAAAAATTAAAAATAAGAAAAGCTTGTTTGCCACTATACAGACAAAGAAACTTATTTATTTTGGCCACATCATTCGTCAGAGTTCAATATACCGTACATTGTTGGAAGGGAAGGTGAATGGCAGCAGAGGGAGAGGGAGACCAAGAACATCATGGTTTACAAATATTTCACAGTGGACAGGCTTGAATTATTCACAGTCTATCAGAACAGCACAACATCGGGATAAGTGGAGAACCATTGCATCCAACCCTCGACTAGAGGACGGAACTATTGATTGATTGATTGATTGGTGCATTCCAGCAACACCTGTGGTAATCTCAAGGCGTGCACTGATTTGCGGACGCGCGCACTTGTAGCGACTTAATAGTGTTGCCACATTTCAGCATCATGACCTGATATCTCGCTCATTTAAATTAATACGTTTCTTTACCTAGCCTGGTGCTTGGCATTACTAGGATAGGGAAAGGATTGGTTTCCCAGTATCGGGATAATGGAACTGCGTGGTCTATCGGGTCATGGTGTTGCAATTTCAGTGTCACAGTAGGGTAGTACCATAAAGTTGCCACGAGTGTGCACTGTCATAAACCAGTCATGATATGTTCATAGATGTTACCAGGATGTAAAGAACCAACAAACAAAAGTAGCTAGTCTGAGAATTAGTGAGAGGACTGTGTTTTTTTTCCCACAGTTGTGCAACCTAATTTTTAGTCGAGGGAACTTATCTTATTTCCACTCCCCTTCCCCACTCACCCTTCCCATTCTCCTCCCCACTCCCTTTCCCCACTCCCCTCCCCACTCTCCTTCCCCACCCCCCTTCCCATTCCCCTCTCCACTCCCCTTCCCCACTCCCCTTCCCATTCTCCTCCCCACTCCCCTTCCTCACCCCCTTCCCATTTTCCTCCCCACTCCCCTTCCCCACTCCCCTCCCCATTCTCCTCCCCATTCCCCTCCCCACTCCCCTTCCCCACTCTCATTCCCCCCACTCATCCCCATTCCCCCTCCCATCTCTCCCATTCCCTTCCCCCCTTCCCCATTTCCCCCTTCTCCCACTTCCCTTCCCATTCTCCTTCCCACTCCCCTTCCTTCCCACCCCCCTTCCCATTCCCTTCCCCACCCCTTCCCATTCCTCTCCTCCCTTCCCCAGTCCCCTTCCCACCCCTTTCCCATTCTCATCCCCACTCCCCCTACCCTCCCATAGCTCCATTTCCCCACTCCCCATCCCCTTCTCCCACCCACTTCCGCCTTACCCCACTTCCCAAGTCTCCCCTCCCACTCCCTTCCACTCCCCTTCCTCACCCCTCCCATTCTCCTCCCCCCTCCCCCCACTCCCTCCCTTTACCCATCCCCCCCACTCCCCCCCTTTCCCTTTACCATTCTCCTCCCCACTCCCCTTCCTCACCCCCTTCCCATTCTCCTCCCCACTCCCTCCTCACCCCTTCCCATTCTCCTCCCTCCCCCTGTCCCACCTCCCTTTTCCCCCCCACTCCCTTTCCCCACTTTTCCCCCAGCCCTCCCCACTTCCCCTTCCTCACTCCCCTTCCCTCCCCCCTTTCCACCTTTTCCGCCATCCTCCCCACTCCCCATTGCCCTCTTTCCCCTTTCCATTCTCCTCCCCAACTCCCGTTCCTCACCACTCCCATTCCCCACTCGCCCTTCATCCCATTCCCTTCACCTCCCCCCTCCCTTATCCTCATCTCCCCTTCCATTCTCTCCCTCACCCCGACTCCACCCCAACCTCCCACCCCCTTCCCATTCTCCCTCCCACTCCCCACTTCCTCACCCACCCCTTCCCCACCCCATCCCCGTGACTATCCCATACACCCCACTCCCCTTAGTCCCACTCCACCTTCTCACCCCTTCCCATTCTCCTCCCCACTCCCTTCCCCACATCCCTTTCCCATCCCTTCCCATTCCCCCCACCTCCTTGTCCACTCCCCCCCCCCCCCAACCTTTCCCCTTCCCTCCCACTCCCACCCCCCTTCCCATCCCTCCCACTCCCCTTCCCCACTTTCCTTCCCTCCCACTCCCCTTTCCCTCCGCCCTATTCCACTCCCTTCCCATTCTCCTCCCACTCCCTTTCCCCACTCCCCTTCCCGATTATCCTCCCACTTCCCCTTCCTCACCCTTCCCATTTCCTACCCACTCCCCTGTCCTCATACCCGCCTTCCTCACCCCCTTCCCATTTTCCTCCAATCTCCTTTCCCAACTCCCCTTCCCATCCCCACTTCCCATCCTTCCTTTCCTTATCCCCACTCGATCCCACGCCCTTCCTCACCCACTTCCCATTCTCTCTCCTTTCCCACTGCTTCCATTCCTTTCACTTTCCCCACCTCCTCTTTCCATTCTCCTCCCCAATCCCCTTTGCTCCTCACTTCCCTTCCACCCCCTTCACCTTCCCCTTCCCTATCTCCTTCCCACCCCCTTCTCCTTTCTCCTCCCCACTCCCCTTCCCCCTCCCTTCCCACATCCCCGTCCCCACACCTTCCCATCCCCCTCCTCCCCGACTTCCCACTCCCTTTCCCCACCTCACTTCCATTCTCCTTTCCACCCCCTTCCCCACCCTCCCCATTTATCTCCCCAACTCCCTCCATTCACCTCCTCGCACTCCCATCATCCACTCCCCCTCTCCACTCCCCTGCGCACTTCCCTCCCCAAACTATCTACACTCTTCCTCCTTACTCGCCTCCCCACTCCACACTCCCCCCGCCTCCATGCACCTACCCCCACTCCCACCCCAACTACACACACACCTTCCCAGCAAGGTTGAGTCCACATGAACCTGTTTCTCCGTGATGGTGATTTTACATCAACATCGTCAGAAACGAAGGTAATTTTCATAGTAACAAATGAGTATTTGCAATCTTTTAATCACAATACACATAATCACGTTTTAACAGTTCAAAAAGGTCAGATTCGAATATCCATTTTCTATTCATTAAAACAAAAAGCTATTCCATTTCCGTTCTAGAGTATTTTCTGTGTCAAGAGACAGGTGAGTTGGTTTAAAGTTACATGTAGTATCTGACTGACGGACGGCATGTGTTGGCACTCACTGTCGGCTACCAGTGCTGAATGCACAACGTAATAAATTAACCATTGTCAACCATTCAAAGTGCGAATTAACCCCCCCCCCCCCATCCCCCATCCCCCATACACACACTCACCCCAACAACAACGGAACCCTCTTTCCTACCGGACGCGGTGGTTGAATCGGTAGAGCTCAGGGTTCCCGCCTGGAAGGTTGGGAGTTCAATTCTCGGTCGAGTCAAACCTTTCACTTGCTATCTTCGTCCACACCTCTCTCTATCTCCTCTCTACTGGCCTTGCTCCTCCTTGATAATGTCTGAAAAGAGTTCCAGGAGGGGGAGCCTGCCAGCATTTCACTTTCTACTCTTACTCTGTCCGTGTCTTTGGCTCGCCGGCTGGTCACCATAGAGCAAAGAGACACGGTCCTTTGACTCAACTTGCCTCATTTCTCTGTCCTATACTCTACCCCCCCCTCCCCCCGGGGGGGGGGGGTTACTTCTCCCCCTGATCAAGGAAGTTGTTTGCTTGGGTGGGGCCCTCTAGCTCAGTGTTTTAGTTGAGAAAATCTGATGTGTCAATGGACTATGCAGCTTTAATGAAGGCAAGTGGGGCGGCTTGACTCCCATCTGTTGTCTCTCTGACTACGGGCCTAAGCTTACCGCATTTCCCTGTTCATCTTTCTGACCTAAATCAATCTGTAAAGGGGAACAACGGAATTCAGAATCTCTGTCAGAGATAGAGTAGATATAGATACCAAGAAATGGTAACTTTTCTAGCTTTCTGTTTCTTCCATTTCTTCTGGGGTGATCTCAAGGCAGTAAGCATCGTATCGTCTCCCTATATATAGTATATATATAGTATATATGTATGGTATATATAGTATATGTGGTGTATATACCATTTATAATTATAGTATATATAGTATATATAATATATGCAGTATTTATACAACATTTGTCGTATATATAATATCTAAAATATTTACATATATTATAGATATAGCTTAAATATTTGTATATTATAAGTATATTCATATCTATTTATACTTATATATTATATGTACTTAGATATGTGTATATACATGATGTATAACGCATTAAGCGACTCTAAAGGCGTGGAAGGGAATTATTTCCTTATTATTATTATTACACTGTACTGCCTTCATGTGTCATGAAGACCAGACTGGGTGGCCGAATGGGTTAGAGCATCCGTCTCCAGTGTTGGCAGGTCGTGGGTTCGAACCTTGGTCGAGTCAAACCAATCACGTACAAATTGATGTTTGTCGCTTCCTAGCCTGGCGCTCAGTATTATTAGGACTGGTTGGCTCAGTGTCAGGATAATGTGACTGAGTGGGATATCAGGTCATGGTGCTGGTGGCCTGGTATTCCAGTGGGGCAGCACTATAAAGTCGCCATGAGTGCGCACTGCCACAAGTCGGTACCCATCCTGATATGACGTTAGATGTTGCTAGGGTGTAAAACAACTAACAAATCATGCGTCATGATTACCGGTGGCGCCATCTCCGGCGCTTCCCGGTACCTGTATACTCGGAAAACATCACTCGCGTCGGAGCATATATCGAACATATTATATATAGTAATCTCTAAAAATTATAATTAATTTCTTTGGTAGCAGACGACATTTCATCATGGCAGACGATAAACAAAGTGGGCCTTTTTTTAGGGGTTCGATCTACTTACAGAAAGTAACACCGAACACGAGTCACTGGGCGGACGTGAACCTCGTCTATTTGCACCCATTAAATCAATGGTCACAAGAAATAAATCGACCTATTTTTGGCCTTGTGCAACGATTGAGTAATAAAAGTCATTTTCAAATGCAACAATGTCCCCAATATGTCGGCCATTTCCGTCATTGTGTGACAACCACCCGACATATATATGTGGATGGACCCATTCACTTCACAATCTGCTCCTTTGTGTCATTTGTCTTATGTTTTACAAGTTTCATTTCCTTTTAAATAAAGATAAAATAAGAGAGAATAAAGATGTTGTTTGTTGTTGTTTTATGTCCTAGCAATATCTAAGGTCATATGAGGATGGGGGAGAATAAAGAAGAAAGCAGCCACCCTTGAGCAAGAGAGAAAGGGAAAAGAAAGCAGCCAGCGTTGAGCAATGTGTGCGGACAGTGAAACCATCATCCATCAGTCCATTTACTGGTTGGGGTTGGTGTAGGCTGTATCTACCCCCTTTCCCCTATCCCCTACCCCCTCCTCCTCCTCTTCGCACCCACTATCCGATCAGGTGTCAGGCCTCCTTAGTAAAGGCACTCCGTTCCCGTTGAGGTACATTCAATGCACATTACCCCTTACATCCCCAAAGCAGACATCCAATCGCCCCTGCCTGTAATACAAATACAATGTCCAACTCATCGGTAGATCTGTATACAATGTTTCCTATTTATCCTCATTGGCCACCCACCCGCACAAGGGAAACCAGGGGACGCTGGGACGCTGGGGATGCTGGGGACGCTGGAACTCCAACCAGCCGTGTAGTCATGTACGGTCGGCCACTTGCTACTAAATAATAGTAAATTGTTTCAAAGACTTTTTTGGTGGAATAAAAATGAATATATTCCTATTGCTTTTACCACCACCACCACCACCACCACCACCACCACCACCACCACCACCACCAACTAAAATGAGAAAGCATTGATTTGATAAATTTGGAAATGGGACAACTTAGATCCCGATATTAAACACCTGACAAGTGATAACTATATCATCATCATGCTGTCGGTCACGATGCGACAAAGACTGCTTTCATTACTTGACTGCCGCTCGCCATTTAGCTCTCTGCTGTGAGAGTTGCGTCCATGAGTCGGTCTTAATGTCTCTCAGCTTCAGGTTTCTCTTGATGGTATCCTTGAACCGGAGACGAGGGCGCCCTCTCTTTCTGTAGCCAGAAGACAGTTGAGAATAGAGGATCTGCTTTGGTAGCCTGTCTGATGACATCCTCATGAGGTGTCCAGTCCACCGAAGATTCTTTTTGATCAGAAGATCTTCCATAGAGGGCAGCCCTGTTCGTTTGAGTATTTCCTTATTTGTCACTTTGTCCTTCCAGGTTAGCCTCATGATTGAACGCAGATGTCGCATCATGAAGGCATGCAGCTTTTTCACCTGTCGTCTGTACACTGTCCAGGCCTCGGCTCCGTATAGTAGGGTGGATAGCACGATTGCACGGTAGATCTTATCTTTGACCCGAATGGACACATGGTGGTTGTTCCAGAGTCTCTGGCATAGTCAGCCGAAAGATGCACTAGCCTTGGCCATCCTTCTCTGTATTTCAGCATCAATGCGTCCATCACTTGATATAGTGCTTCCGAGATAGGTGAATTCCGGAACAGAGTTCAGCTTGTTTCCGTCAACCATGATCTCCTCCTCTCGGGTACTTGTAGAGTTGGGTTGGTACAGCACCTCCGTCTTCTTGATGTTAATCTTCAGGCCAAACTTCTTTGATGCATCGGAGAAAGCGCCCACTATTTTCTGGATCTCTTCAGCAGAGTGGGCAACCAGTGCACTGTCATCTGCGAATAGTAGCTCTCTCACCAGTATCTGAGTAGTCTTGGTCTTCGCTCTGAAGTGTGCGACATTGAATAGGTCAGCGCTCTGTCTGGACTGTATATAGATGCCATCCCCCATTCTTCGGAAAGCCTCGTCGAGCATTGCTGATAGGAAGATGGAGAAGAGCATGGGGGCCTGTACACAACCTTGCTTGACCCCATTGGTAACCCCGAATGATTCCGAGACTTTCCCTCCAGCACTAACATTCGCCATCATTCCTGTATGTAGAGCCTCGATCATAGTTGTGAACTTCTCTGGGCATCCGTACTTCCTCCGTAGCTGCCATAGCCCGGTCCTCCCGACTGTATCAAATGCCTTCGTGAAATCGACAAATACCATGTACAGTGGTCGGTCCTGCTCAATGCACTTTTCTTGTAGCTGTCGGAGACAGAATATCATATCCACGGTGCTACGGTTACCTCTGAAGCCACACTGTGACTCCGGAACTACATCAGGTGTTATGTGAATAGATAGTCTGTTGAGTAGGATCCTGGCGAAGATCTTGCCTGCTATGGAAAGAAGAGAGATTCCTCTATAGTTCCCACAGTCTGTTCGATCACCTTTCTTGTAGATGGTTACAATGCTGGCATCCTTCCATGCTTGCGGTACAGAACCCTCCTCCCAGGCATTGGTGATTAGTTGGTGCAGTCTCTTGAGCAGATTGTCTCCTCCATGCTTCCATACTTCGGCAGGAATTCCATCACCCCCAGGTGCTTTGCCATCTTTCAGGCTGGCAATTGCTCTAGCCATCTCATCCATGGTTGGAATCTCATTGAGGCATGTTTTGGTAATGCGCTGCTGGATGTTGTCCAGAGCTTCGTGATCTATGTCACCAGGGACGTTGAGTAGGTTCTGGAAGTGTTCACTCCATCTTGCCACAACTCTCTTGTTGTCAGAAAAGGTCTCCATTCCATCTGTTGATTCCAGGTGAACAGGTCGCTTCTTCACGGGTCCCCATACTTCCTTCAGTCCGCTGTAGAAGCCCTTCATGTTGTTTCTGTCTGCAGCTCTCTGCAGCTCCTCTGCCTTCATTTCCCACCAGTCTGACTTCAATGCACGGGGGCATTTTTGTAGCAATCTGCAGGCATCTTTGTATGCTGCAGTGGTGGATCTAGTGTTCCTGGTCTGCAACACTCTCTGGTGGGCTTGGTCTCTTCTGCTCATGAGATTCTGTAGCTCCTGATTGTTGGGGTCGAACCAGTCCTGATGTTTTCTGTCTGGCTTTCCGAGATATGTTTTAGCTGTGTTGTATACAACCTGCTGCAAAGCTGCCCATTCCTCGTCTGGTGTTGGGCTTTCCTTCTCCTCCCATTGTGCGAGAGCGCTGTCCATCTCCCGCTCGAAGCTCTCCCTGTGACTGATGGTACTTAATTTTGCTGTGTTGAGCTTTGTCGTGATAACTATAACTACCTTAAAAAAATATGTGTTTGTTTGTTTCGGTTTCATGTCCTAGCAACATCAGGATGGGCTATAACAATGGGAAGCTAACGGTAACGATAGCCTAATATGAAATGCACGTTGTGGTGCCTGTCACTAGGTAGCTTATATGTTTGTCGATTTCCTGGTGATAGAAATGATCAATTTAAACTTGTCATACATGGCTCATATCTAGTCTAGTGTGGGCTTGAGCATATTCATGTAATAGAATTTTGTCATAATTTCAACCATTCACATTCGTCTTGAATATGGTTCATGCATTTGTGTGATTTAAGGATATGAATTGAGTCTGTCATGTAATCTTTTAAACAATATATACCATGATATATGTGATAGATTAACACATTATAATCATTCTCAAAACTATCTGCAGTTGGTTCCCAAATATTCGATGTACCCATGTATGTATGTATGTATGTATGTATGTATGTATGTATATATGTATGTATGTATGTATGTATGTATGTGTGTGTATGTATGTATGTATGTATGTATGCATGCATGTATGTATGTATCATGCATGCGTGTATATATACGTATATATATATATACAGTAAAACCTCTCTAAATCGACCGACCTCGGGACCGACTTTAAGTGGTCCATTTAGGGAGGTGGTCGGTTTAGGGAGTTAGAATATGGTTACAATTGTATTGTTGGGAAACAAATAATGCGATCGATATAGGGGAGTGGTCCATTTGTGGAGGTGGTCAGTTAGAGAGGTTTTACTCTATACATACTTTTGTTATGAAATAAACAGATTGAAGTTTTGTTTATGTCTAAACAGATTTATTGATTCAAAATCACATATGCTCGAAGGGCAACCCTTCACTCGCGACCAGACGGGATGTCCTAATGAGTAAGAGCGCCCGTCTCCCATGCTGGTAGATCGTGGGGTCGTGGGTTCGAACCCTGGTCGAGTCAAACCAATGACTTAAAAATTGATACTTGTCACTTCCCAGCCAGGCGCTCGGCATTATTAGGACAGGGCAAGGACTGGTGTGTTCAGTGTCAGGATAATGTGACTGAGTGGGATACCAGGTCATGGTGCCGATGGCCTGGTTTCCCAGTGGGACAGCACTATAACGCCGCTATGAGTGCGCACTGTCGGTACCCATCCTGATATGACCTTGGATGTTACTATGACGTAAAACAACAACAAACAAACTATTATATCGTATATCACGTACCGTATATATTATCGCCGAGTCACGTGAAGATACGCACCCACATATTTGTCCTTCTCTACAAGTCAGGTAAACAAAACAGTAAACTCCAAATGCCTATTCTTTTTTAACAACTCAGACGCATTCCTATCATACGCAGAAGAGTCCATAAGCCCTCTCTGTCCGACACTCCCCCGCCTCCACCCCTCCACCCCTCCACACCGCCACACCAACACCCCTCCACCACCCACCGCCATGACACCTTCCCGTGTCGGTTGCTTCCACAACCAAACAAAACAAAACAAAAGAGATAACAAAAAGATTTGTTAAAAGATTTTTTTTAAAGAAGAAAAGTGGCATTTGTCGCCCACTACTTCACATCGTGCTTTGAATTACTGTCAGGATAATGTGACTAAGTGGGATATTGTAATTCATGGGTGGTACCTGGTTGGCTGACTGTCAGAATAATGTGACTAAGTAGGATGTTGTATTTCTTGGGTGGTGCCTGGTTGGCTAAGTGTCAGAATAATATTTCTAAGTACAGTAAAATCGACCGACCTTGGGACCGACTTTAAGTGGTCCATTTAGGGAGGTGGTCGGCTTAGGGAATTAGAATATGGTTAGATTTTTACAATGGTATTGTTAGGACCCAAATAAAGCGATCAATATATGGGAGTGGTCGATCTGTGGAGGTGGTCGGTTAGAGAGGTTTTACTGTATTGTAATTCCTTGTTGGCTCAGAGTCAGCATAATGCGACTAAGTGGGATATTGTAATTACTGGGGTGCCTGGTTGGTTCAGTGTCAGGATAATGTGACTAAGTTGGGTGTTGTAATTACTGGGGTGGTGCCTGGTTGGTTCAATGTCAGGATAATGTCACTAAGTGGGATGTTGTAATTACTGGGGTGGTGCCTGGTGCCAGGATAATGTATTCCTATTGGCCAGGGCTATGGTTCGGTGATTGCACGTGACACATGTCAAATATATAAATAGCAATACAACCACAATAATAATAATAATAAACTGTCACTTTACTGTCTAAATCTACCAATGGCAGTAGAACACCAACGAAAATAATAATAACAATAATAATAACAACAATAAAGTGCTCTATTATTGAGCAGTGTGGGTTCAATTTGTCGGTGAACGAGTAAGTTGGTAGACATTTCCTGAAATACACCATCCTGAAATATTTGTTTGTTGTTGCTTTACATCCTAGCAACATGTAAGGGCATATCCAGGCGGGTACCAACTTGTGACTCATGGCGACTTTGTAGTGCTGTCTCACTGGGAGACCAGGCCGCAGCACCATGACCCGATATCCCATGCAGTGACATTATCCTGATAGTTTAGATACTGTGCTAACCAGTCCTTGTGCTATCCTATTAGTTTCGAGCACCAGGCTAGGTAGCGACAAGTATAATTAAAAAAAATAAATCATTGGTTTGACTCGGCTGGGATTCGAACTCCCGACCTTCCGCACGGGGGCCGGTTTCCTCTAAAGAAATATGTCAGAATGACCATATGTTTGACATCCAATAGCCGATGATAAAAGTCAATGTGCTCTAAGGCGTCGTTAAATAAAACAAACTTTCTTTTTTCCTCATGGGGACCAGGCTTGGTGGCCGAATCGGTAGAGCACAGGCCACGCTAGATAAAAGATTCACCCGGTACTTGTAGTACACGGGTGAAGATCAGCCTTATATAAATACGGGCGAAAATACTGTCAGTATGGAAGTGAGGCTCTAATATGGAAGTGAGGCTCTAATATGTGGCTCCAGTATCAAATGGGTACTTCTATAGGCACAGAGTTGGGGAACTGGGAGAGAATGCAAAAAAGACAAGATGGCGGCCGCAGAACGCCGTCGATTTCACTTTTAAATCTTATTAAACTAGATATTATATTATATTTTTCAACTCAAAAGTAGCGGGTAAATAATAAAACATACATAAAGAAGAACTGTTGCTTGTTAGATTGTTAAATTAGGCTCTCAATTCTTCGACCCGTTTTTTCGCCACCTTTTACATAAGGCTGGTATGCACCCCTCCTGTGGCTACTGCAGCAGTACGGGGTGAATATTGTATCTAAGGCCACGCATGCGGAAGATCAGGAGTTTGGTTCCCGGTCGAGTCAAACCAATGACTTAAAAATTGATACTTGTCGCTTCCTAGCCTGGTGCTCGGCATTATTAGGATAGGGCAAGGGTTGGTTAGCTCGGTGTCAGGATAATGTGATTGAGTGGGATATTGGGTCATGGTGCCAGCGGCCTGATTTCCCACTGAATCCCAGCAAATCGCCATGAGTGCGTACTGTCACAAGTCAGTACCCGTCCTGATATGACCTTAGATGTTGCTAGGACATAAAACAACAACAAACAAACAAACTTTATCTGCACTGGGAGACTGCGCTCTACCTATATTCGGCCACCGTGTCAGGTATCCGTCCTGAAATATCATTACACTTTGCTAGGAAGTTACGCCTTAATAATACACCACGTCTTATATACCGGGCGTGGTGGCCGAATCGATAGAGCGCGGGCCTAGTGTGCGCGAGATCGGGAGTTCGCGACTTCGATTCCCGGTCGAGTCAAACCAATAACTTAAAAATTGATACTTGTCGCTTCCTAGCCTGGCATTTCGGCATTAATAGGATAGGGCAAGGACTGGTTAGCTCAGTGTCAGGATAATGTGACTGAATGGGATATCTAGTCATGGTTCCGGTGGCCTGATTTCCCAGCGGGGCATAAAGTCTCCATTGTGCACTGTCACAAGTTGGTACCCGTCCTGAAATGACCTTAGATGTTGCCAGGACATAAAACTTCAACAATGAACCAACGATGCCTTATATCGCTGGTGTGCCAGTGTGCCGTGTCCAACACCTGGGACCCTCTAACTTCTAAGCCACATTCCTGTCTGGCTGCGAGCCTCTTTGTGCCGCTGACAAGTGACTCTCTGACGGCATGACAGCCCCCCTCAGTGTAACTGTAAGTCGACACTCTGTGAGCAGGTGAGGGGTTGGATCATGGTTCGCCGTCCTGGCCGTCACGCATCACAACTATTTCGCGAGCATTTTAAAAGCCGCATTGTCGGATGAAAGCATAGAATTTTCTGAAATGAAGTATTCTTGCGGGTCACTAATCCCCCATTTAGCCAATATTTTGTAAACACACACCCCTTAAATGCCCCTTTATGGGTAAACGCCCAACCGCAACTTCAGTGATTTGCAATTTAAGTGCCCAGGGTGTTACCTGCGAGAATACTGTATATATATAATATATATATATATATATATATGTATATATATATGATGAATAACGAATTATGCGAATATAAAGATACATAAGGAAATTATTATCATTATTGTTATACTCCATAATTCCCAACATTGTAACGGTGGCACCTTCAGCCTCATCGCCTCCTTGCCTCCATTGGATGTAGACCAGTGTCAGTCCCACCAGAGGAGTTTTTCTTTTTTTTAGGGTCAAGGGTCTATAATCCCTTGCCAGAAATTAAAACTACTCAACCCACTACCTGTTTGTTTCTTCCTCATTTGTACTGGAGCTATGTCTATAGCCTGGTGTAAAACCTCCCTAACTGACCACCTCCACAGATCGACCACTCCCCTATATCGATCGCTTTATTTGGGTCCCAACAATACCATTATAACCATATTCTAACTCCCCATGCCCCCAGCTCTGCCAATTTGGATTTCCACCACTGTGTATAACTTACAGCGTCATCAAAGGCCGGTTGCTCTCATACCATGTCTATGTGGTGTGGGAGGTTAAAAATCCCTTGGGTCGGTAAAAGTGTAGGCTCGGGCTTTCTATCGACCAGCAGTGGAATGAGGAAGACCAGTCATCTATGACTGAAATTTCCCCTGCTTAAACAACTAATGGACCAAAAAAACAACCCCAAAACCAAAAAAAAAACGGACCACCTCCCTAAATGGACCACTTAAAATCGGTCCCATGGTCGTTCGACTTAGAGAGGTTTTACTGAACACCTCCAGATATCGACCACTCCCATATATTGATCGCTTTATTTGGGTCCCATCAATACCATTTAAACCATATTTTAACTTCCTTAACATAAACTGTATATATAAGAGGGATACTAAGTCAATTCAATGTAACCTGTGACTGTTGAAGCCTATTGTGTCCCGCATTTCGAGATGCATGTGAAAATTAAGTTATAGGTCTTTTCATTTTAAATATTTCCAAAGATACCCCATTGATAACACAATACAGTAAATCCTCTCTAAATGGACCGACCTTGGGACCGAATTTAAGTTGTCCATTTAGGAGGTGATCGGTTTAGGGAGTTAGAATATGGTTACAACGGTATTAGTGGGACCCAAATAAAGCGATCGATATAGGGGAGTGGTCGATCTGTGGAGGTGGTCGGTTAGAGAGGTTTTACTGTATAAAAGTTACTTTCAGCTAATATAAAACCTATAATAACCACCAAACTAATGTATATATGTAAATATATCAAATATATGTAAATATATATGATTATATATGAATACATCTGAATTAGCAGAATATATATTCATATATATATTCATATATATATATGTATAACAATATATATTCATATATATGTCTTTTGAACATTGCATGTGCTTACCAATCATCGGCGATTTAAAAATTTTTTTATTATGAAATATAGGTACCCATTACACATCCATGTAGACTTATTCTTATTTCTTTCATCAACTAAATATTGATTAAAGTTGCATAGTCCGATGGTTTTGGGGGTTTTGAGATTTTCTGAGATAAATACATTAGGTTGATCATTATAATGTACCTTACTTTAGTTTGAAGTTACTTTTATTTTAAGTGGGTAACTTTTGAGATATTTGAAGTGCCACTATGCTAAATTAATTTTGGCAAGCTTGCCAAAACTCGGACACCATAGCCCTCTGCAGTAACAGGTTCTATTAAATTACCTCACTCTATTAAATTACCTCAATTTAGATAATTATTTTGGTTTTGAAAATTTGATGTTGTCATCGGACTATGCAGCTTTAAGTGAGCATTGGAGAAAGTGTGTGTGTGTGGGTGGGTGGGGGGGTGGGGGGGGGGGCTACGCCTTCTTGTACACCACTTTGTCCGTATCGTAATTTGCTACCTGTAGACAACTTATAACCGCTCCACCTCCAAATGTGATATAGTAACTATTATCGGACATGTGAATCTCCTGTTGTGTCTATCTATCTATCTATCTATCTATCTAGAAATGGGTCGTTCTTTGAAACTGGATACCACATATTTGGTATCCATGTTACGTAGGACATAATACATTCTTTCTTTTGTTTAATAGCAAGTCAAATAATTATTGTTGCCTTTTGTTATTAAGTATGTTAGACATACTAAATGCATTTACTCTATCCCAGAAAACGTATTACGGGTATGTTTATATGATTTTGTGCTAAAGTGAAAATATGAAATTCTACACATTTACAATTTTACACTAAAATTTACACAAATTAGTTCTTTTCAACTTTTGTTTGACTGTTATCTTGTAAGACATCATTTTGTTTGCTTAACTCTAATCAAAGAAATCTAGTTTGAATGTGTTGTGTATGTTAAAAATGATGTTATGGATGTGCCTCTTTTGTGTGTTTAATTTCCATGTTACATAGGACATATTTTCCTATTGTTATTCATTATAAGATCAAAATCAAAAAGTGAAATGGCTTTTTTTCAACTCTGACACATACACAGCATGTATAGTTTCTGATATAGTTTGGAATGTTTTCTGCTATTATTTGGGATGCTTTCAGTTTTCGCTTCCATGTCACAAAAGTTGTACCCAGCTTCACAGAACGACCCATATCTATCTGAGCCTGTCTCAAAAGGTGATAACTCTTCTTTTTTTTTGTCCATTGTAATGATTGACACACAACAGTTACCCTGAAAACACAAGGACATCTGCTTCAAATCAATATGTATTCTATTGGGAATATGAAACACCATGTAAAAAACAAATCAGTTTATCCTGAGCAAATGCATAAGCAGATAGTATGTTGATCGTTACAATGGGCAAAGTTTTGTCCCATATTGCTTAGCACCTCTTGAGACAGTCTCATATATCTATCTATCTATCTATATATCTATGGTTACGTCTAGATATCTGATTCTCTATCTATGCATTGGTTATATATATGCATTATATATATGATATATAACGACTTATGCGAGAATAAAGGCACGGAAGGGAATTGTTTGATTTTATATATAATTATTATACTGATTCCATGTACTGCCTTCTGCGCCCACTGACTGGTATATATATATATATATATATATATATATATATATATATGGGTGTGGGTGTGGGTGTGTAGTGAATATACCAGCTCATCCATGTAACATGACCGTTATGTCCGTCATATCATCGCGTGCTACAGCGAATAACTTTACAATAAATACATAAATAATGAAGAAAATAGATAAATAAACACCGTCGCCATGAATATGGTCTTTGTTGACGACGTGGCGTTAAACCACCACCGCCCATTCATAACTAAAAAGAAAATGCACCAAGTTACCTTTGATGTACCGTTCCTCGTAAGTGTTCACTCTGTGTGTGAAGCACATCCTACATTGTAGACTACTCGACTTGTGTGGGAAACTCCATGGGTAGCATACACTGCCAGATAGGAAGGAATCAGAAGCTGCAAAGTTGAACAATAATACTGCTGAATGCACATAATCAAATACTCAATTTGAGACATTTCATAGTTTCTGCGATATTTGAAAAATAACTATACAGTAAAACCTCTCTATGCTGACCCCCCCCCCCCCCCAGATCGACCACTCCCCTATATTGATCGCATTATTTGGGTCCCAAAAATACCATTCTAAGGATATTCTAACTCTCTAAACCGACCACATCCGTAAATGGACCACCTATAGTCGGTAGCATGTGTTATTCACTACACTCGCCTAACAGAAGAAAGAGGAGAAAAGTGATTTTTGAAGAATTTATTAAAAGTAATCATCACCACGGAGGCTGAGCAGTTTCATGGCTAGTGGGTGACAGGGACCCGAATATTCATCAATTGCTGACAGGAGCAGGAACGAGGCGAGACCTCAGAGTTCATTAGCAAGCACCAGGAGAGAGGCGAAGGAAGATGAATCAGCGCTCACCCCTTTAGTTAGAGGGTGGGTGGGCGGGGAAGGCGAAGTGCACTGCAGGGTGTACAGCAAGAAAGTGAAGAGTAGGGGAGCGGGCAGGCCCGAGGAAGACAGAAATAGACATAGCCTCGTGAGTAAATTACCCATGTTAGATTCGGCCAACACCAGACGGGGTGGCCGAGTGGGTTGGGGCGTCCGTCTCCCGTGCTGGTAGATCGTGGGGTCGTGGGTTCGAGTCCCGGTCGAGTCAAACCAATGACTTTAAAATTGATACTTGTCGCTTCCTAGCCAGGCGCTGCATTATTAGGATAGGGCAAGGATGGGTGCAGTGTCGGTAATGTGACTGAGTGGATACAGGTCATGGGCGGCGCCTGGTTTCCAGTGGGAAGCACATAAGTCGCCATGAGTGCGCACTGTCACAAGTCGGTACCCGTCCTGATATGACCTTAGATGTTGCTAGGACGTAAAACAACAACAAACAAACAAAAAGCCTCGGCCAACATGGCCAATGTATAGGTGTATCGTGCGTATAGCGACAGGTAGCCTCGGGTCACGAGAGGTCACGAGAGGTCACGGGAGGTCAGCTGGGCCGTGGCGCCGGATAATAAAGTCAGTTCTACTACGCAACTCATCGGGTTCACTCAGACTTTACACCATGGTCGGTCGATTTAGAGAGGTTTTATTGTATTTGGTTGGTCAATATAACCTACTTTATTTTAGTTGGGAGTAACTTCTAAGTTCTATTACAAATTGCTTATCCGTCCTGATATATCATTCGGTGTTGCTAGGATGTAAAACAACAACAAACAAAACAAATGAATTGCTAACTTTAGGTATATTTGATGTAAAGTCTAAACATTCAAAATAAATTGTGTATGGACAGCAAATTTCTGAACATCACAGACTTGTATAACTTGCAGCAGAGACAGGTTTTTTGTTGTTTCATTCAAAATAAATTGTGTATGGACAGCAAATTTCTGAACATCACAGACTTGTATAATTTGCAGCAGAGACAGGTTTTATTGAATTGATTTAATATTCTTTATATGCATCAATAAATGTTTAATAGCTGGCTCAACAACACCACATAATTATATATATTATAATTATATATATATATATATATATATATATATATATATATGTAGACTAAAATCTAGGAATGTGTATTGGTTTAGAATATTTCATTGTTTTATTGGGTTATGCCTGTCATGGCCTCTTCAGGTTCCCTTATGCACCCGAAATACCTTCACCTCCCTGTGTGTATATGGCCCCTTTGCCTGGTACGAGTATGGTTTACTACACATTTCGCCGCCCTACCCCTGGAATCCCAAGTCCTTTAAATGGTTCATGTCCACAAATCAGTTTAATGTTGTCTACATCCCGATAAGAGCGCTTCACCAAGCACACACTGCAGTTTGCGCATGTGCAACAACATAGGCTAAGGAATCAGTGTCTTTGAAATCTTGTAAACATAAGAGTAGGTACTCCAAAGTGATTTGTTATTTTAATGTTTCAGTGTTTAAAATTAACTTAAAATCCGATTCCAGTGATATAAAATCTATATAGATCTCTTGAAAAGTTTCGAAATTATGAGGTTTTAAAGATATATGTTTTTGCCCTTTTTTGTGCACATTTCCAAATTGGGGAAATAATTCGCTGCACTCGGCAACAGGCAGAAAGAAGGAAAGACATAGACAGACATGGTTTCTGAAGATTTAATAACAAAACAAGTCGGGACCGTTAGAGGTCTATCGTGATCAAGTAGGCGACAGGGGCCAGGATCATGCGCTGACTGGGATGCGCAACCAGGAACAGTTCATGACACAGGAATGAATCAACGTGGAGATCAGCGCTCACCCCCCTAGAAGAAAGGGTGGGAGGGTGGGGAAATCGGAGTGTTCAGAGCAGAGGCAGCGAGCCAAGTGAGACTGAAGCGGAAATGGGTGCACGAGGAAAGCTAAGAATAGACTGCCTCGTGCGCAAATTACCCATGTTAGCCTCGGCCAACATGCACGTTGGTTTTTAAGGCCCCAACACAAAAGCTATGTTGCGTATAATTTGTTCAATATTAAAGAATCTCACTCTCTATAGCACAAATAACAGGTTCCATTTTCCCCCCAGATCATTAGGTTTGTTATTCTGTCAGATATTTCATGCTAAACTTGCTAAATTCCTTAATATCTACTGAATATCTTCAGGGTTAATGATAAATTCTTTGAAATATCATAACTTCTGTTCTACTTACACTATCACTCTACTTTAAAATACTAAATTCCCAAGTCGCGACATAAATATAGCCAATGTTGTCGATATGAAATTCAATCACTGGCACATATTTTTCTTGTTCGTAATATCTAATTCCAACTGTGAAACTGCAAACTTTACTTATTTTTATTTTCGAATCAATTTGATCTAGTTGATGATATTTTGAAACCATTGGGGAATACTGACAACCTCCCATTATGAGTTTGAGATTACTTAGAGATAGCTGTTACAGACTATTTAAACTCACAAATGATCAATTCACTTTCAATTCACTCAAATTTGTGTATGTGGGGGGGGGGGGGGAGCGGGGGGGTGCGGGGAGCCTATGAAGGCTATTGCCAAATATGAACCCACCCTCTTCCACGCTGAAGCTGTTTCTGGGGAAGTGGTATCGCCACAACGACTAAAGCTAAGATTCCTTCTACGCGGTATGCGGTATGCGGTATGTGGTATGCGAATGGGAGGATTCCTTCTACGCGGTAAGCGGCAAGCGTTTACCCACCACCACCACTACCAGATGTTTCCACTTAACACCCCTGTGTGTGACCGTTCCG
>CM059188.1:44931495-44952064 GCA_030323885.1 Branchipolynoe longqiensis
TTTATATAAATATATATATATATATTAGTATAGTTATACGATCTTACCTTGGTACAGATGATGGATAACTGTTGTTTTACGAGGTATAAGCCTCGGATAGATGTGGGCTAGGGAGAGGTAAGCACGTCCGGTACCAGCAATCTTAACCTACTTATTGAGGATAAAAATGACTTTCAAACAATGGATACTATTACTTTACCGAAAAGGTACACCAACGGAATAGATGTGGCAGGGTGTGGCGGGAGGGCCCTAGCCCACATCTATCCGAGGCTTATACCTCGGTAAAACAACAGTTATCCATCATCTGAACCAAGGTAAGACTCGTATAACTATACTATTTTACCTCGGTAAACAGCCTCAGGCTAGCCTCAGGCTAGGGAGACCTTTACATAATTCATTTTTATCCTTAATATCATTCTTTCTTATTATTATAACATTCTAAATTTTTGTTCTCACCTATTCTTGTTAGTTGGCGAGAAGACGCTTTGCAACGCCGGTAGGCTTTTCTAGTCGTTTATTATAATGTTTTGCAAACGACTTAGCCGTCTTCCAGCCTGCATGCGCTAGTATTCTTTTCACAGAAATACCAAGCACCCGTGCCTTGGAGACCATGGCTCCTCTAGTTGAGTGGGAAGAGTATTTACTCGTATCCACTCCAGCCAATTTCAACACCGTAATTGTCCATCTGGCAAGTGTGTCTCGTGAAATCGCCTTATGTGGCTTTATAAAGCTCACTAATAGTTGTTGTGATGCACGTAAATCCTTTGTCTTGTATATATAAGCCCGTATGGCCGACACAACACATAATTTCCGATCATTCGGAAAACAGTCTAAGTGAACCGTTGATAAAGGGTCACCTAACGTGTTCGATTTAAGCAATTTTTCTAAATCAAACGTAGCTTGTTGCTTGTCTATTTCTAATCCAGTTAAGGATAAAGCAACAATCGTCTGTCCTCTGTGTCCGGTTACTAACAATAACAGGACCGCGACCTTAAAACCTAACTGTTTTATATCTAACCACGAGTTGTGAGGCCAAGCCTGAAACAACTTAAATACTATAGAAACATCCCAAAACCGACTATACTTTGGTTTTGGAGGATTCCTTTGATAAATTGAACGAAGTAAATAACAAATAACATAATGTTTTCCAACTGTTTCGCCATCAATTCTAGGTAATATAATTGATAACGCACACCTCGCCGCATTAATCGATCCAAAGGAAAGTCCTTCATCCTCTAGAGAACGAAGAAACCGAGCTACTTGTGAAATCTTTGGATTTGTTGGCTTAACTTTCATTAACAAACAATGTACACCCCATTTCTTTAAATAGGTTGTATACATTTTGACAGTTCCTGGCCTCCAGGCATCCGATACTATCCTATCCTCAGTAATTCTGTCCAATCCAAATTGCTGTAGCTGCTTCCTTAGAAAAGGAATGCCAATAGGGGCGTCGTTGACACGTCGCCGTGAACCACTAGCGGTCCGTGGTGCGTCAGATTCCCGAGTTTTCTTGGGAATCGTATACGATCTTTTGCCAGTTGTGAAACTGCTGGCAGCCAAGGTTGCGTGTCCCAATCGGGCACCACCAGTATCGCATGTGTCCCTTCCAAGCCGATTTTTCTCACTACTCGGCTGATAATGCTAAATGGTGGGAAAATATAAAAATAATTATTTTCCCAGGTAATAGCAAACGCATCTACTTTCCAAGCATCCGGTTCAGGATGCCAAGAAACATAACAGGGTAACTTGTTATTATTTCGTGATGCAAATAAGTCAACTTCAGGTGTACCCCATTTTTCACAAACGAAGTTAAACAAAGGTGTAGAGAGAGACCACTCTAAATGGTCATGGAAATTTCTACTTTTATAATCTGCAAGTGTATTTTGTGACCCTGGAATATGCGCTACAGTCAGCCAGACTTGTTGAGCCTGTGCCCAGTTCCAAATCAGTTTAGATAACTGATTGCAAGACTTTGATTTGGTTCCACCCATGTTACGAATATATGCCATGGCAGTAGTATTATCAGTTAGTATTCTAACCTGTGATTTATTTATCTTTACTAAACTACGTAAGCCCAGATAAATAGCACGCAATTCTAGTGCATTAATATAGTCTGATTTTTCATCATCAAGCCATCTACCTCCTGTTGTGACCCCATCTCGATGAGCTCCCCAACCTTCTAACGAAGCATCAGTAGTAATTACTGTATTAGGTTCCGCCATGCGGATTGGATTTGGTGAACTTGCTATATGTTGCATCCACCATCCAATATCCTGTAACCCTTCTTGCGAAATAAACATCTTTCGCTCAAAATTGCCTTTAGTTCGTGTTAACGCTAAATTTTTATCTATTTCTAGCGACTTAATATGGGCCTTCCCATATAACACAGCAGGTGCATATGAGGTCATTATGCCAATAAGAACAGCAACCTGTCTAATTTTTGGCTTTGATAACTTAATAAGCTGAGTCGCTGTAGTCATAAACTTAATTAGTTTTTGTTCTGTTATCGACACTGTAAGGGACTGTGTATCCAGAATAAACCCTAAACATTTGAGTTGTTTTGTTGGTTTAAACACTGACTTTTGTTGATGTACATAAAATCCCAATTTAGTGAGTAATGCACATAAATCCAAAACTGCATTCACACAACCAATTTGTGTTGAAGCTATAATAAAAGAATCATCTATGTATGGAAACATTATGTGACCTTTCCTCGCCATTACCGAGAAAACAGGTTTAAGCAATTTAGTAAATAAACGTGGCGCACAAGCTAAGCCATTCGGCATGCAGGTAAACTCATAGAGTTGGTTATCCCAAATAAATCGAAGAAATTTTCGGTATTGTTCCATTATGGGAAGCGTATAATATGCATCCTGTAAATCAACACTAGCCATCCACGCATCTGGTGTAATCAGATCTCGTGCCGTATCTAGAGAGAACATTTTAAAATGTCGATATTCCACCCTTTTATTAAGGATTGTTAAATCCAGGATCATTCGAACATCACCATTAGGCTTCGGTCTCGAGAAAATGTTTGAAATAAACTGTCCTGAACAGTGTGTCACTTTTTGTATAATTCCTTTCTCAAAGAATTTATGTACCTGTTTAGTTAGTGCGTCTCGTTCAACTGGTTGAATGTTATATGGAAAAGGTATTATACTTTGTACAGGAATTTGTGTAAAGGGAATTTGAACACCCCTAACTATTTCTATAATTTCTTGGTCACTAGTAATTTTGTGCCACTCAGAAATATGATTACTAATATTACCAGCCACAAAGTTGCTTACAGTTTGTGTGTTTTTAGAGGCTGCAGGGACTTGTAAAGTTTGTGTTTGGACCTCTACTTGGACCCGCCCCTGGGGAAAGGTCTCGACGAGTTGAACCCTCGGCCTATTGGCCGTGCGGTGTTGTCGGTCCAGCCTGGGCGAGCGCCCCGGCCCCGAAACCCTTGACCGAAGTTTGAACTCGGTCTGGTTCCTCTGGTGAACCGTCGTGGACGAAAATCCCCTCGTGACTTTTTGAAACGAGGAACTTCCTGTTTCTTCTTGCCATCCATGTTTTTGCCACTCTTGGCTGCAGTCTCTACCTCTTTATAGAGGTATTGTAGTTGACCGCCAAACATCTTGGTATTATCTAAAGGTTTCCCTTTAATCGGCTCTGGAGCAAGATAGAGCGTAAACTCCTTCCCCTCATTATCGGTAACCTTCTTAGAGCGAGCCACTTCTTTGCCAGCATCTGTGCAAACTGACTTGAAGACATTTTCATATCTTCGAAACGACAGGTAATTACCTGCCGCCGCTAGCACTGCAATGCCTTTGTCCATTGTCTTAGCCAAAGACGAGAACTTATTTTCACTCTGCATCCTATTAGCCACAGGAACAATAGCTGTTAGGGTAGCCAACACTGCCTTATGCACTGTGTGCAACACATCCTCAAACTTCTTACGGTCATCCGTCATATTGACATCCCGATCCATTTCTTTAATGATGGAGTTGGGAACACCCTTTATGCCTGTTAACTCATCTCCTAACTTGGAGATAACCTCCGCCGGTTTGAACGTGCGAAAATGACCATTCACGGTCTCGCGCATAAGCGTAGTGGTTTTAACCCGCTTAGCCTTTGGCTTCTCCACCTTCTTAGCCACTTTAGTGCCAATGTCCGCATAGACCCCTTCATATACGGTGTCTGAGTCTGATTCCGTAGAAGTAGACTCAGTGGACGACTCAGAAGAAGAATATTTCCTCTTCCTCTTCTTCTTTTTGGACTTAGTCTTCCGCTTTTTGCGCAAACCAGACTCTGCCCGCTCCTTGGTGAATTCATCACCCGAAGAAATCACCTGTTTCTTCTTCTTCCTCCGTTTAGGAGAAGGAGGAGGAGGAGCCTTAAGCTCCACCGCCGAGTCTGTGTCCAAGAAATCCTCAAATGAATCCTCTTGGACACTCGGCCTACGCCGCTTCCGAGACACAGGCGATTTGGCAGTCAAGATGTGGCTTTCCAATCTTGCAAAGCGAGCCTCCCAATCTGGAGGCGCAGGCACATCAGGCACTGCGTCCTCGTCCGGGTCGGAGAGGATATGCGCCCGGGGCTGTGTCGACGGCCCTGCCGACAACACGGGTGAGGAGTCGTACTCCTCGTCCACTCCACTCGGAACACGCCCCTCGGCTGCTGCTGCACCGCGCTTACTCCGCTTCGTGGCCATCGGGAACTGAAACAAACATTTTTGATCAGTCCCGGTATATATATATGTCACAATATGGTTGTTTCAAACTCATTTGGACATCTATTGGTGTTAAAGAACGTGTTTATACCGTTATAACACAGGCGTAATAAGCTAAATTTGTGCGTGGGTTGTGGGTCAAGCCCAAACCTTACGCGGGGTCGGGACCAGTGTATCGGCCCGCCCATCCCTCTGTTCCGCACACTTCTCCCACCTGTGACTACTACGTCAACAAGTTGGAGAAAATGCTACGAAACTCGGAGAAACGCCTGAAAAAGTTTTGTCTAGGGGAGTCTATAAAAGAAACCCAGGAGCATCTCCAACATTACTCTCTATTAGAGTACGAGAGAATTTCCACATGAGATAGGGCGAAACCCACATCTCTACCCATAGTCACACGGTGACCCGGGTGTTGACATAACCGCTAATGACCGGTTTGGTTCCTTCGAGAAACCCACTCGAGTGTTCTATCCTTGGTTGTTTATAACCAAATAACTCGTCCAAATTGGACCAACGAAAGTCTAAACTTTCCATATTGATGCTCTAATGCATCATAATTAAGCTAACCACAGTTTTTATTATACTTACTGCGTATTTGCTTGTATGTAGACTAATTTTGCCGGAGCAACCCAACGACACGTTATCCAGTCGTGAGTTGTATATGCTAATTGCTGGTACCGGACGTGCTTACCTCTCCCTAGCCTGAGGCTAGCCTGAGGCTGTTTACCGAGGTAAAATATATATATAAATTCCAGTGCGTGAGTGACAGTATTCGCGGCAGTGGGGGGTGGGGGGTGGCGCCACCTGTCCCACCCAGGAGAGGGGTCACCCATAAAGTAGTACACAACATCAGGGTGGCCAGCAGGGGATATTCCCTTACGCGCCTTTATACTCGCATAGGTTTTATACATCACACATATATATATATGCATAGGGTGCAATATTTGCATTCCTTCCTATAGAGGTTGAAATTACAAGCCCGAGCCCAAACACATCTAGGCTATATATATTATTATTCTTGAAATAATAATTTTTTAAGATTAAATATATAAAAATGCATTAATTTTGAATTAAAAGTGGAACTTTGACCAAATATAATAAAAAGTAGAAGGATGTGAGGGAAGTTCTGCTAACCAATTTCCATTCTGCATAAAAACTGGAATTTAAATTGTCAATTGCTAAATCAATTAGTCAAGCAGATTTTTAATAAGACAATGTCAAAAAGTGCAATTCATAACAAAAAGTCATTCTGATTTGGCCAAATAGCCATTTTCAAAGCATCGTATTTTCTTGGAAAACGGCAACAAGACTGAATAAATGGTAAATAGTTCACATACGCATGACAGTGTAATACCCTATTTTTCTCAGAGCTTTATCTCCAGAGAAACAAAAGATATTTGCATCCTAAAATGTCAAAAAGTGTAATTGTTTGCATGTAAACAGGATCTGTAAGTGAAATATTTCAGTTTTTCAATTTCTGAAAGCTCATGGCAGCCAAACAATCTTTTGGATCATCCTTAAATTTGGCACAGTATTAGAATACCCATTCTCTGATAATACTAGATATTATTATCAATATTATATCTAAAAATAGGGAAAATATTTTATGTTGGTTGAACATATAGTAAAGAATTATCAGAAAACCAAATATACCAATTTGAAAAATCTTTAAATGTTCATTGTAGCTTAAGCAATTGTTGTATCTTCCTATAAATTGACAGGGCACATCATCTGGACGTAATATACATTATCCTATTCATATTTTATTTAAACTATAAAAAGTGCATTTTGATTGCACATACAAAAGAAAAGTGTCAAAAATCAACAATATGAATTTATTCATCCATCTTTGAACACTCACTGTGGCTCAACCAATAGTTGGACCTTCTTAAGACTTTGCACACATATCATATGCAACTAATGAATATTAGCTATATCAATAATTTAACTAAAAACATTAAAACCTGCATTTTGATTTAAAATACAAACCAAAAGCATCTAAAACCAAAGATATTGATTGAAATAGATCTATAAATATGCACTGTACCTAAAGCAATGGTTGGATCTTCCCTAAATCTGTCACACTATTAGATTAAATATTCTGTAATATATTCCAATATACACCAATGCCAGATGCATGTTTGTACATGTGCATCATCATTGTGAAACTACTATGGATTACAAAGGCCCAAAGAGGTTGGTATCAATATTCTGTCTGCGGCTCCTTGCACTAACTAGCACTATAGTAAGATTGGTACCATTGGAAAAGGAATCAAATTGTATATCTATCCATACCAAATCTTATTAGGTTTCAAATATTTTAAAATTCAGTACATGGTTTTAAACTTTAAAAATAATTTAAATTGCAGAATTTACTATGATTTACTGTTTTGACCTAGGGCAAACCATATATGGCTAGACAGCTGAGGTCATGCCGTTTCTTCCGGTACCATCCATGACCTTCTACGATGTAGGGCAAGGGAACGCCAGCCAAATAAAAATAGCCTGTTTTCAGGGTCGTTTTTTTTTACATCAGTGATGGAGGAATATTCACCAAATACACCCATCATACATATGGATTTTACTTAAATACAAACTTATTATATATTCAATCCAACATCAGATAGACCATATGTTGATCTTCTAAGTGATGCAATTTCATCGAAATTAAATCCATACAGAGATAGTTATGACCCTGTGAATATTGATGAAAAAAGCACCATTCCACAAGTTTTTCATGGCGCTGCCTGTACCTACTAATATCAGTCTGTGAAAGGTGCGACCTGTAATCCTAACAGTAGAAGTGTCGTGTTAAATATATGTACATGAGTCTAATATCAGTCTGTGAAAGGTGCGACCTGTAACCCTAACAGTAGAAGGGTTGTGTTAAATATATGTACACAAGTTTAATATCAATCTGTGAATGTGCGACCTGTAACCCTACCAGTGGAAGGCCCACGTTAAATATATGTACACAAGTTTAATATCAATCTGTGAACGGTGTGACCTGTAACCCTAATGGTGGAAGGCTCGTGTTATAAATATGTACACAAGTTTAATATCAATCTGTGAAAGTGTGACCTGTAACCCTAACAGTGGAAGGCCTGTGTTAAATATATGTACACAAGTTTAATATCAATCTGTGAAAGGTGTGACCTGTAACCCTAACAGTGGAAGGCCTGTGTTATAAATATGTACACACGTTTAATATCAATCTGTGAAAGGTGTGACCTGTAACTCTAACAGTGGAAGGCCCGTGTTATAAATATGTACACACGTTTAATATCAATCTGTAAAAGGTGCTAAAGGTGGAAGGGCCATGGTAAATATATGTACATGCAACATGCAACACAAATGAACAGCTGGCAATGGCTACTCATCTCTCCATATTGATGGCAAAATCATAAACGCCGATATTATATTTCTCCCAATAAGAGAAGACTCACTCACCATTTCAGTTCTGAAGGAGAGTTCGCGCTCAAGTGTTGAGAGGTGGGAGAAGTGACTGTCGCTCTCAAACATGTTGGTGATGTGACTCCTGCAAGAGAGGAGACAACAGTCAGTACATTCGGTATATTTAGTACATTACATACACTTGGTATGCATGGCATTTTCAGCACATTAAATACATGCAGTACAATCGGCATATTCAGTCCATTAAATACACTCAGTTCACTTGGAATGTTCAGTACATTAAATACATTCAGTACTCTCGGCAAATTCAATAATTAAATATGCTCAGTACACTCAGCATATTCAGTACATTACATATGCTGGGTACACTCGACATATTCAGTACATTAAACACACTCAGTACACTCAGAACATTCAATACATTAAACACACTCAGTACACTCAGCATATTCAGTACATTAAACACACTCAGTACACCCGGCATATTCAGTACATTAAACACACTCCGTACACTCGGCATATTCAGTACATTAAACACACTCAGTACACTCAGCACATTCAATACATTAAACACACTCAGTACACTCAGCATATTCAATACATTAAACACACTCAGTACACTCAGCATATTCAGTACATTAAATATGCACAGTACACCCGGCATATTCAGTACATTAAACACACTCAGTACACTTGGCATATTCAGTACATTAAATATGCTCAGTGCACTTGGCAAATTCAGTACATTAAATATGCTCAGTACACTCGGCATATTCAGTACATTAAAAACACTCAGTACACTTGGCATATCCAGTACATTAAACACACTCAGTACACTCGGCATATTCAGTACATTAAACACACTCAGTACACTCGGCATATTCAGTACATTAAACACACTCAGTACACTTGGCGTATCCAGTACATTAACCACACTCAGTACCCTTGGCATATCCAGTACATTAAACACACTCAGTACACTCGGCATATTCAGTACATTAAACACTCAGTACACTTGGCGTATCCTGTACATTAAACACACTCAGTACATTCAGCATATTCAGTACATTAAATCTGCTCAGTACATTCAGCATATTCAGTACATTAAACACACTCAGTACACTCGGCATATTCAGTACATTAAATATGCTCAGTACACTTGGCATATTCAGTACATTAAACACTCAGTACATTCAGCATATTCAGTACATTAACCACACTCAGTACATTCAGCATATTCAGTACATTAAACACACTCAGTACATTCAGCATATTCAGTACATTAACCACACTCAGTACATTCAGCATATTCAGTACATTAAACACACTCAGTACATTCAGCATTTGTATATTAAACACACTCAGTACATTCAGCATATTCAGTACATTAAACACACTCAGTACATTCAGCATATTCAGTACATTCAGCATATTCAGTACATTAACCACACTCAGTACATTCAGCATATTCAGTACATTAAATATACACTCAGTACACGTGGGATATGCAGCACATTAAAACACTCAGTACATTCGGCATTAAATCTGACCTCCTGGTGTCGAATAGAATATAATGCATCTATTTAATGTTGTGTAATCTGATAGGCTTTCCGTCTCCCATATATTTTTTATAACCATATTAAGCTGATCCTTATAATCGACTTTATTTTAATTTGAAGTAACCTTGATTTAAAAGTTTTAATTTTGTCTGAAGTAAAATCATACCAACTTAATTTTGGTGCGCAAATTGAAATGCTGGACACTGGCTTTGTTTACCCATTTTCGAGCATTAAAGCATATCACCAGGGACACAAAGCTGCAATAAATGTCTAATGTGCACCAGTACCTACGTTGGGTTGTTTGTTGGGGTTTTATATGCTGCCAACATCTAATGTCACATCAGGATGGGCAAAAACTTGTGCGCTCATGGCAACTATATTTATAATGCGCTCTACTGGGACGGCAGGCTAGTGACACCATGAGTTGATTTCCCACTCAGTCGCATTATTCTGACACAGTGCTGCTAACCAGTCCTTACCCCCTATCCCAGTATCGCTGAGTGCGAGGGAAGGTAGCGACAGGTATCAATTTGGTAAGTCATCGGTTTGACTTGGCCAGGATTCAAACTCCTAACCTTCCACAGGGGAAGCCTGCGCTCTTACCGATTAAGCCACCGCGTCCGCTTTGTATACTGGATGCAGAGGATCAAATCTAGGTAAGTGTTTTTGTTAGGAAAATTGCTAATACTTTAATCGGATTATGCTGCTTTAATTAACTGCAGCCACCAGTTTCGCGAGTGTTAACGGCGCCCTAGGGCGGTGATCCTCACGAACACATCACACCATTATTGAGTTTGGCTGGGTGAGTAATCAAAGTGCCCCTTTGGACCTTGACCTGCAATGTTGAGTGATGGTGATTTACCACCAGGTGGGTGACAAGAGGTCGTGTCTATGGTCGAGACACGGCAGTAATTGGACGCTCAATAATAATCCACAACAGTATTTTACCCGTGCTTTCAAAACATACTGTGTGTGTGCTTATATTGCTGCTTCATTTCTGGTGTTTGGAGTATGGTAGGGGTTTGGGTGGGGTTTGGCTGGGGGCTGGGTGTTCTTTGGAGAGTGAGGGTTGATAAGTTAGTTTGCTTTTTGTTGGGATACTTTGTTCGTTTATTTTCTTCCTGGTTATTTATTTAGTTACTTTTATTTTAGTTTTGTGTGAGTTTTGTTTCTGGGGGATTATATTGTTGCTAATCTTTGTTGTTTTTGTGTCCCCACCCCCGTACATTTGGTTTGTTGTGTGAGAGTCTATGTTCGTGTGTGCGTGTGTATATTTGTGAGGCAGGGGTGTTTATTTTGGATTAGAATTAGTTGGTGGCGAAAGAACCCCTCCCCCACCGTTGACCTCTAAGGACCGAAAGTCGTGTCTTACGGGGCCGCTGTTACTTGGCGGTGTGTCGGACAAAAACGCCAAGTACAAGCGGGCTACATGGCGACTACAGGAATGCTGTCTTTATTGTTTCGGAACGGGAGCATGCGACCAGGATATGAGCATGCGCAGTAAAACGTCATGAAGGCAAACAAGCTGGTCGGCCGGAAACCAGCGCCAGGTTAGTGGGTGGAGCCAGGCAGTATAACACGCTTAGCACCCGCCACCTAGTGAGCAAAATGGTGGTGGACCAGAGCAGACGAAAGTGTTGGTGTGAGCAGACAACATTGTCGAGTGAGCAGACGACATTGTCGAGTGAGCAGACGACATTGTCGGGAGTATCTAGAGTTTAGTGTGTGGTTGGATTTGCATCATTATCATCCTTGTGCTTTCTCTCTTTTTTTTCTCGTAGATGGAAATGCAAGCTTCCATTAGTAGATGAAAAGTAACAAAATGTTACAGGGCATTTAATTAACTCATTCTCATCCAAATATTCTACTTATTTGGAAAGAGCAATGGCAAGCAAAAAGAGAGTATGAGAGGGACAGAAGCAGAGAAGGAGAAAGTGAGGACAATATCGGGCAATAATTGCTTACTCTCGGACTGTCTGATATTACATGACTATATTTGCCAATACTTGCTTACTCTGAGACTAGCTGCTATTATGTGACTATATTGGGCAATAATTACTCATTCTCAGACTGTCTGATATTGTAGGACCATGTCTGGTAACAACTGCTTACTTGTGGACTGTCTGCTATTATATGACCACATATGGCAATAATTGCTTACTTTGGGCCATATCGAGCAACAATTGCTTACTCTCGGACTGTCTGCTATTATATGACCATATCTGGCAATAATTGCTTCCTCTCGGGACTCTGATATTACATGACCATATCAGGCACTAATTGCTTACTCTCGGACTGTCTAATATTATATGACCATATCAGGCAATAATTGCTTACTCTCAGCCTACTTGATACTCTTTGATATAAGACACCGGAATCACAGGTCTCCCAGGCAGCGCAATATACAACCACCACAAAATGTGTCGCAAGTGCCTTTAACAAAAATGAATAAAAAAAGGCGCTTAATAAAAACCAGCTGTAGCACCACAAGCCATGTATCAGGTTTGGGCGTGCCATGCTGAATAATAATACATCATGCTCATAGGCTGACTCATATCCGTGACGTCACATCCGCTTTAATTAGGCGCCGGGGCCGTGCCGCGTTGCTCATCGTGGGGCTGCATAGCCGGGGGCAGGACGAGGGACTGCCGCCATCTGATTTGCCTGCAAATGGGCGCCGGCCGAATGTGCAATAAGAGATACAAATCAACCGCAGTGGTGGACTTGTCTGATTGCCACGTGACATAACGAGTGGAGCGCTAAAGCCGAAACCACCGTAATCTATTCAAGCGATGCTAGCGCGGCAGGCCAAGAAAGGATGACATATGGGTGGTAAAACCAAACCCCCCATCATTTAAGTACAAGAAAGGATCACTTAAGGGTGGGAATTCAATGCTCGTAAGGAGGAGGGAAGGAGAAGGTGGAGGAGGAGGAGCAGGAGCAGGAGCAGGAGCAGGAGTAGGAGGAGGAGGGAGGAAGTGCGAGGAGGGTGAGAAGGGAGGGGAGGGGTGGATGGGGGAGAGGGGAGAAGGGAGAAGAGGAGGAGAAGGGGGAGGGAGGAGGAAGTAAGGAGAAAGGAAGGAGGGAGGTGGAGGAGGAGGAGGGAGGTGGAGGTGGGGGGAGGAGGAGGGAGGTGGTGGGAGGGGGGAGGAGGAGGGAGGGTGGGAGAGGTGGGTGGAGGGGAGGAGGAGGGTGGAGGAAGAGGGAGGATGAGAAGAGGGGTAGGAGGGATGAGAGGGGGGAGGGGGGGGGGGGGTGGGAGAGGGGGAGGTGGGGGGGGGGGGAAGGGGGGGGGGGGGGGGGGGGGGGGGGGGGGTGGGGGGGGGGGGGGGTGGGGGAGGGGGGGGAAGGGGGAGGAGAGAGGAGGGGGGAGGGGGGGAAAGGAGGGGGGGGGGAAGGGGAGGAGGAGGGGGGTGGGAAGGGAGAGGAGGGGATGAGGAGGATACGAAAAGGGAGGAAGGGTAGGAAGGGAAGGAAAGGGGGAAGGTGAACGGAGGAGGGGGTAGGAGGTTGAAAGGAGGGGGGAGGGAAGAGGGAATGAGAGAGGGAATGGGGAGGATGTGAAGGGAGGAAAGAATGGGGGGAGAAGGAATGAGTGGGGGAGTAGGGATATGAGGGATGGGTGGAGGAGGGAGAGGAAGACCGGAAAGTAGGGTGCGATATGATGGATGGATGGATGGATGGATGGATGGATGGATGGATGGATGGAAGACAAGGGATGGCGAAACGAGAGGTATGACGGGAAAGGAGTTCAGGAAGTTGTGTACCTCCTGCCACCTTACCTCCGCAACACCCGCCGCCACCACCACCACCACCACCACCACCACCACCACCACCACCACCACCACTGTCACCACCACCACCACCACCACCACCCCCAACACCATAACAGCAGGAAGGTGTTAGGAAGACTTTCGGCCCAAAATTACAAGTGCGCACACAAAGGGGGAAAAGAATACGACAATGTGCGCACAGATTGCCTGGGAAGCTGCAGCAGGGTGAGGGGGGGGGGGGGTAGTTGGGAGGTGCAGGACACGAGTCATAGATTAGATTACGTGACAAAACGCAGCCGACTGATTAGAAGCCTCCAGGGCAAAAGGCGGCGCCGACTGCCGGGTGTAAGTAAACATTCCACAGACGCCACCCCCAACAGCTTGCATGCCCGTTTGTTTGTTGAGGTTTTACTCCCTAGTAACATCAACACAGTGACGATTACAGCCGTGTAAAAAATGGTCAACATGGCACCCCCCAATTTTGTTTGCCGATTGGGGTTTTACACCCTAGCCACGTCTAAGCAGTGGCGTGTACAGCCAGATAAATACATTTTCAACATGCCAACCCCTAAGTCTTGTTTGCCGATTGGGGTTTTACACCCTAGCAACGTCTAAGCAGCGATGAAGATAGGTCGATACATGAATTCTCACACCTGCTACAAAATCTTGTTACTTAATGGGGATTTGCGCCCTAGCAACATCTAAGGTGCACACTGATTGCGACGTCATAGGGCTGCCCGACTGTGACACCACTACCAGTCCGACAGCACTATGACACAGTATCCCACTCAGCCACATTATCCTGGTATCGCGCTAATCAGTCCTTGAAATATCCTTGTGATGCTGAGTGCCAGGCAAGAAAAGGTAGCGACAAGTATCAGCTGTGTAAGTCTCCGGTTTGACTCGGCGAAGGATTGATCCTATACGGGAAGCAGACATTCTACCCAGTATCCTACACCGGCCGGTTACATTCTTATATTTCATTTGTGCATAATGTCCGCAACACAACGCAATTTCCCAATGCACAATTTCAAACTAGAGCACTTAACAATAACACCGCCTGTTGAAGCTGCATAGTCCGAAGAAAGCTTAAACTTTCCGAAACCAAAACACTCACCTAGATTTAATCCTACATATCCAACATATATTAGATAGTAGTTGCTGTGCCTAGTACTTAAAATGGAATCCTAAGTAAATTGAATAGATCATATTCTGCTGAAGCCTATGGTGGTCAGTATTTCGATGTACATGCAAACATTCATTTCACATAATTTTACTATATATAATATTTATAACAGAATGAAAGTTATTTCAAACTCAAATAAGATAAATATATTAGGATGGGTGTTATAATCTATTTGAAAGTATAGCGTATACTCAAGCAATCGGAATGTGCTACTTTAAGAGATTTGAAACAGTACCCATGTTTGGTACCTTTTATCTGAGACTTTTTGAGAGTATATCAACATGCGCACAGTGCTAAGCACGACCTACATCGACAGTTTGTGCCGAAGTGGGAATATTTCCACCCAGCTCGGCAGCACGGTAGATGCAACTAGCAGGGGGATGTCACTAACACTCTAATGACACAAAACGCACAAACGAAAAATAAGGAAAATTGTGGTAGTTTTCGTCAAAACGAAAGACAAGCAGGCATAACTGTTACTAAGATTTTTGTGAATTTCTTTCTTACTGTAGACATAACATGACAATGTTTTCCATCAAACAAAGTAAAAAGAAAAGGAAGTACCGCTACTGACACTTTGATATATATACACATGCCGATAATACAGATAAAACTGATAAGTAAGCAAACATATATCATTTCAGGGTGTACACACACACACATATATATATATATATATATATATATATATATATATATATATATATATATTTTTAAATGACGCGAACACACGGGGGGAGTAAAAGACTTTTTATTAAAGTCACTAAGGTTAAAAGTATTACATAAACAAATGCACAATGTTAATGAAGTAACAAATCAACCTGATGCGCACATGCGCGCGCGCTGCCCCAATGGGCGTAAGGGGTGCTAAGATAAAGTAATAATAATATGTAATGATGTGTAAGTTCATTTGCCAATGACTAAGTCAATATGCTGGGTGTTGAACCCGGTACCTGCGGGGAGCGGCCGCAGCCGGTGCGCTGTGTGGCGGGTGGCGTGCCCTCCCCCCCCTCGCGTGCCCAGTGTCCCCCCCCCTCTTGTTCAAAGGGTGGGTGGGAGAGGTCAAAGCTCGTCCTCTGCCATCAGGGCAGCAGCCAGGCTGGGGGAGGGACGAGGCATGCACATCCGAGCGGTTGCTGAGCAGCTCGGGATGCGTGGTGGCAGGGCGCGCGCGGCCAGAAGAGTGAGGGCAGTTAGGGGAGCCGGGAGGTGCCCCGGCTCGCTCCCCTCCCCCCGCCTCCCGCGGGTGGGGGGGGGGCGCGTTTTCCTTTCGCCGTTTCCCCCGCGGCGCGTTTTCCTTGCGCCGACCCCGGCACTGGGGGTCGGATTTCCTCCCCCCCCGCCTATCTTAACGAGGCCGACAAGGTCATTAGTCCTGGGCTATCGCCCGGCGCGGCGACCTCCGTGTTGCGCATTTAAACCCCAACGGCGAGCCGTTGGGCATTTAGATGACGCGAACACACGGGGGGAGTAAAAGACTTTTTATTAAAGTCAATAAGGTTAAAAGTATTACATAAACAAATGCACAATGTTAATGAAGTAACAAATCAACCTGATGCGCACATGCGCGCGCGCGCTGCCCCAATGGGCGTAAGGGGCGCTAAGATAAAGTAATAATAATATGTAATGATGTGTAAGTTCATTTGCCAATGACTAAGTCAATATGCTGGGTGTTGAACCCGGTACCTGCGGGGAGCGGCCGCAGCCGGCCCGCTGTGTGGCGGGCGGCGTGCCCTCCCCCCCCTCGCGCGCCCAGTGTCCCAAGTCCCAGCAGGCAGTAGTGGTAGTGGCATGGTGCGCCCGGCGTTTTTTAAGTGCGAGGCAAAGCCGCGCCCAGGGCGCTGGTGGTGCGCGCGATTCCCGCGGTATCCGCAATGACGTAGGCTGTGTAGGCGTTGGAGACCCAGCCGCCGAGTTCGCGGATGGTCGCTTCCGGTGCGCCCGCGTTGAAGAGGGCGCAGGATCCGCCGCGCCGGAAGCTGTGGGATCCGTAGTCCGCGGTGACATGCCCCGCTCGCTGGAGTGCGCCGCGGATGATCGCCCAGAAACTGGCGGCGGTCAGGGGGGTCCTCCCCAGCAAGAGCAGCGGCCCCGCGGGGGGGGGGCAACCGGCGTGAGGGCGCATGAGTTGAACAAGGCTTGTGTGGGGCAGAGGGGGTGTGCGGGCATGCGCGGCAGGGTGATGACACGCGCGGGGCCGCGATATTGGTTGGTTTTGGACCAACGGATGGTTAGCCCAACCCCGGTGCACGAAAAGCGCGCGTCAGATCGGCGCAGGTGCGTGACGCGTCAAAGGACCCCACGGTGGTGGGGATGAGGTTTGACCTCCTTAAGAGCCCATAGAACATGGCTAATGCTGCTGCCCAGGCGGCCGCGTGGGCGGGGTCCGTAATGTCAATGCTGCGCAGTATGGCGTGGAGCATTTCCGGTGTGATGGGCGCTTCCCGGCGCACCGCGCTCCCGCGTTCGCGGCGTATGCCGCGGAGCGTCATGGTCAGGGGGTGGTCGCCCTGACCATGGATTAGGTGGATTATTCTCACGATGTTGAGGTATTGGCGCACGGAGGCATAGCATAGTCGCCGCGCCAGGTATTGCGACTATGCGCCTGGTATTGCGCCACCTCTCGGTCGAGAGCTGCGAGGTCCATGCTAGCGCGGGGAGTGGTTGGCCAGGTGGGCGGCGTAACGGCAGAGGAGGGTGGAAGTGGCGGGGGCCGGGGGGGCACCCAGCCACGCGCAAAAACGCAAGTATGCGGCCCTATGCGATCTATATGCCCTGCGGGTGTTGGGGGCGTGCGCAGATTCCTGGTATTGCGCCACCTCTCGGTCGAGAGCTGCGAGGTCCATGCTAGCGCGGGGAGTGGTTGGCACCGAATGGGGCGCAGGGAGGTCCCGGTGGGGGGGCCCGGCGGCCGTCTGTGATGGTGCGGCCCAGGGCCACGCGCAGGCGCTCGGGCCCCCCGGGGAGCATGAGCCGGCTGGCTGCGTCGGCTACCACATTGCGCACCCCGGGGTAGTATAAGGCGCGGATTTTGAAGTTGTAAGTTACCGACATGCAATAAATTTGTCTGAGGTACCCCATGGTGAGGGGGTCCTTTGCGGTGCCCCGGTTTATGATGGCCGCCGCTGCCTGGTTGTCGGTGTGCACATACACGCGTTTGTGCGCCCAGGTGTGCGCCCAGAGGTGCGCAGCTGGCAAGAGGCTTAATACTTCTTTATAGTTTATAGATAGGGCCTCTGTGCCGGGCCAGTCGCTGAACGCGACCGTGAACCAGTCGCCATTGTGGTAACCGCCAGCTCCATCCAGGCACGCGTCGGTTGAGATGGGGGTGGCGGGGGAGGCCTCCAGGATGGGGGTGCGCCCATTGTGCTGGCGGGCGAAAAGGCACCACCAGCGGAGATCCTCGCGCATGGCGGGGGTGACTCGGGTGCGGTGGGAGGGGCGCACGAGGGCGCCCATCACATCCAGCAACCTGCGCAGGTGGGTGCGCCCCCCGTATATTACCTGGGCGGCCCAGCTTAATTTTCCGCATATCGACTGGATCTCTTTTTTTGTGAGACTGCGGCGCTGCGCGGCTGATTCGGCCTCAGCTATGAGTGCGCTGAGTTTTTCGGGCGGTAGCCCGAGGGTGAACGTGACTGTGTCTATGGCCACGCCTAGGAAAGTTATGGCTGTGCTTGGCCCGACAATTTTGTTGTAATTGATGGCGAACCCCAGCTCGCGCAGGAGAGCCATGAGTTCGCTCATGAGGCGACGACAGCCGTCGCGGTGGGGGTGGGTGACGAAAAAATCGTCGCAATAGACCAGCACATGGTCACCCCACCCCCGTGCGCGCATGATACCGACAGCCGCCTGCGTGAGCTGGTTGAACGTTATAGCGCTCAACCGTGCGCCGAACATCAGTCGGGTATCCTGGAGGTATGTGGGGGAGCTGTCCCCTGCAAAAGTCCACTGTAACCCTGCATAGGGATAATCAGCGGGGTGGATTTTAACACTGCGGTAGGCGCTGGCCAGGTCTATCTTTCCCATGTATCCGCCGTGTTGGAGGAGGGCAGCGGCCTCCTCCACGGTGGAGCAGCTGTAGCCGTCGCCTTCCGCGTAGTCGTTAAGGGCGCTGCCGTGCGGGCGGGATGCGTCGTGGATCAAACGGATCCCGCCCCCCTCCTTGGGTATAGCACCTAGTGCACTCATGATGTGCGCAGGGCCGTCGCGGATTACGTAGCGGCCGTTGCTGATCTCCAGCCGTATTTGCTTTTCTACCGCGTCTCACGCCTCCGGGCGCGTGGCAGAAGGGTGGTTGGGCTGTCGGGAGGGCCCGCCCGTCACGGGCGCACTGGTGACGCGGAAACCCTCCCGCACCCCGGCGATGATGTGCGCGCGGTCCGGGGTGTCGGGGGGGAGCAGCCTCTCCCAGGCGTACGGGAGGAGGGCGCCCCCCAGACAGCCCTATTCTTTTTTGACGTGCTCATACTTGCAGGGGGAGTATGGGCATTTTCCTGTGTTGGCGAACAGCCTGCATATGGTTTTGTCGGTGGCGGCGGTACCTGCTGCGTCTGAGCGCCCTCCCCTGGCGTAGTGGTGGCCGGCGCCGGGGGTGCCCTGGGTTCCGCGCCCTTTTTGCATGGGGGGGGGGCGCTGCCTGGGGACCAATAGCTGCATCTCCAGGTAGGTCGCCGCCGTGCCCCAGGCAGAGCCGTGCTCGGCCTGCACCTCCCGGTACTGAGTGTCATACTCGATCACTGACTGCCACTCAAATTTTGCCGCCAGGTTGTGGATGCTCGCGGTGTATGCGAGGTAGTACTCCACGTCCTCCCTTTGTACCTGGCCAAGCTGCAGGAGGTGCGCGAATAAGCACTGGTTTGCGGCGCCCCACTCGCCCTGCGTGAGGTAAACACAGGCGCAACTATCCTCCTCGGTTTTGAAGTGCACCTGCCCTGTGGGGGGGGTCCAGCACCTGCAGATACTCTTTCCTCTTCTTTGCAATCCTGTCGCGCACCGTGCACGGCAGATAGTCTATGATACGGAGCGCTTTGTTGGATTTTGCTCGTATGGTGAGGCTATGGCGAGGGTCCGGGCCGGCGCCGTGCCGGCTCGGCTGGTCCGCGGGGGGTGGGGCAGGCGGCATGTAGCCGACTGCGCCCGAGGGGCAGGTGCGCTCGGGCGTCTCGACTGTCTCGCCAATAGCCCGCCCCAGTACCTTGCTGGCTGCTGTCGACGACCACAGTTGGTCGAAAGCCACACCCGCCTCCAATATGGCGTGGCGCTCCTGCTTGGCCTTTTCTTGGCTGATGTCGGCTGCTGCTCGGTCGGCTTGGCCGGGGGTGGGCTGGCTGTCCTCCCCCGGGCTTGAGGGGGCGCTAGGCCTGAAGTCCTCGTTGCCGATCCCGCTGAGCGCTACCCGGAGGAGGGCGCGCTGGCCGCGCGATATGTTGAGGGCCGCGAAATCCGACTTGTCCACCGCGCGCAGTGCGGCGATGGTGGTCACGTCCTCTTGTGCCATAACGCCGGTAGTTTTCCTGCTGAGCCCCGCTAGGGTGGCCCAGTCTAAAAACTGGAACTCGTCCTCTGCCATCAGGGCAGCAGCCAGGCTGGGGGAGGGACGAGGCATGCACATCCGAGCGGTTGCTGGGCAGCTCGGGATGCGTGGTGGCAGGGCGCGCGCGGCCAGAAGAGTGAGGGCAGTTAGGGGAGCCGGGAGGTGCCCCGGCTCGCTCCCCTCCCCCCCACCTCCCGCGGGTGGGGGGGGGCGCGTTTTCCTTTCGCCGTTTCCCCCGCGGCGTGTTTTCCTTGCGCCGACCCCGGCACTGGGGGTCGGATTTCCTCCCCCCCCGCCTATCTTAACGAGGCCGACAAGGTCATTAGTCCTGGGCTATCGCCCGGCGCGGCGACCTCCGTGTTGCGCATTTAAACCCCAACGGCG